>WYDI02026384.1:0-76046 GCA_009867235.2 Psittacus erithacus | reverse complement strand
CCTCCAGCATATCAACCGAACCACACAGCTTGGTGTCATCGGCAAACTTGCTGAGGGTGCACTCAATCCCACTGTCCCATGTTGCTGGCAAAGATGTTGAACAGAACTGGTCCCAACACCGATCCCTAAGGGACAGCACTTGTTACTGGTCTCCAGCTGGATGTTGAGCCATTGACCACAACTCTTTGCATGAGGCCATCCAGTCAGTTCTTTATCCACTGAGTGGTCCATCTATCAAATTGATGTCTCTCTAATTTAGAGATAAGGATGTCATGCGGGACATCCTAAAGGCTCTTAACTGCATCATCGCTGTGAGGGCTGTTCAGTCAAACCTGTCCTTACATACTGTGCAACTCCTCCACCTCACCTGCTCTGCCTATCCCTCCTGAACAGCCTGTAGCCAGCCTTTCATCCCAGCACTCACGGGACTCGTTCCACCAAGTCTCACTAATACCATTGGCATCATAGCTCTGGAAACTGATCAGCACTTCCAGTTCACCTCACTTGTTTGTCATATTGTGTGTATTGGTGTATGAGCATTTCAGATGTACTCCTGAGCTCTCCATGCTCCCAAGAGCAGTGTAAATACTCCTGCTAGCATGGCCACCCTTGGGCAATGCCATGACAACCCTTGGCTTGCTTTCAGCTCTCCTGTTGGCATCCCCTTCTATCAATGGTTCTAGTTTAAAGCCCTCTGTCAGTCCAGCCAACTTATAACCAAAAATACATTTCCCCTACTGGGACAGATGGATCCTGTCAGGCTCCATCATACCTTGTGCCTCAGAGCACAAGGTTATAAACCATTAAGTTTTGGTAGAAACCCCAGACCTAGGGCCAGCTGTCTGTATCTTGGGCTTGTCTGTTTCTTCCAAAGTCTTGCCATTGCTAGGAGGATCGAGGAAAACACTTCCTGTGCTCCTGATATTTTTGGCATTCTTCCCAGGGTCCTGAAATCTCATTTGATCAGCTCTAGGCTTTTTCTTGCAACATTACTAGTATCCGCATGAAAGAGCAGGGGTGGATAACAGTCTGAAAGCTGTACTAAGCTATTCAAATCATCTGATGACATGTCTAATTTGGGCCCCAGGCAGGCAGCAGACTTCCCTCAAAAGGTAGTCCAATCTCTATTCTTATTAATAGAGAAGAAGAGGGCAAACACTACACCACTGGAGAAACGTATCAAAATCAGGTGTGCTCCTCCCATCTTTATTCAGAAAGTACGCAAACAAAAACTGAGAGATCAAGCAGAGTTAAATGATGATTCAGAAGGTGATGGGTAAAGATAAGTAATGGATTCTGTATGGGCCACAATTAAGTTAAATTATTTAAGTGATGAAAGATAGAGATATGGAGTATAAAATAACAGAGACCTGGGGAATGTAAATGGAGAATGGTCATCATCTTGAATTCAAAAGAAATACTTTCATTGATGAATGGATGATCCCTGGCCTCCGTCATCAGGATCTACTTCTTTCCAAAGAAATTGTCACTAACTGATAGTGCCTGAAGTATGGAGTGTCCAGCATGGGAGAAAGAGGTATCACTACATTTGTCTTATCCCCTGTGCTTTTTCCTAGGCACCTGCTGTTGTCAAAGAGGATGTCAGGCTAGGAACATCTGTGTTCTGACCAAGTACAGCTCTTCTAATGTGCTGATTCGAGCTGCATGTGTGTAATTATTCCACAGGTGATCCTTTCTGACCAGTCTTGGTGCTGGCTTCCTTCTAGTAGTGGCCTTTTAAATGCTTGTACATCAGTATGGGAAGATGACGAAATATGTCAGTCCTGTGTTGTTTGTCAGGTGAAGCTGTCTCCTGTTATCTTTTTCTCCATTTGTCTTCCTAAGTTTCTTCTTGTAGTTAGAAGAAAGAGAAAATAAGAGGCAGACATCTTTTAAGTGGCAGAAAGAATGGATGCATTCTTCTAGAGTTTTCTTGTAGTAATGGCTGTCTTGGTCCTTCTGGTTTCTCAAGGAGGTGGTAGAAAAATGAAACTCCCATTCTGAATTGAGAAATTCCAGTTGTGCTGGAAGAAATATACTAGTTTTTCAGCAGTTCTAGAACAAAGATGTTCCCTTTTATAAAGCATTCTACTGCCTCTGGCTGTCTATCAGCTTAGACATTTTCTGGTGTTATCAGAGGCCAGTTTCATTTCCAGTAATCCACTATTCCTCAGTCAGTTGTCTTAATGCTTTTTAATAAGCATATGGCTAAGAAATATATAATACCTGAGCATATTTATCAGTCAAGGTCACCACATACAGCTTGCACAGGGCTGTATCCAGTTATGTTTTAAAAACAAACACTACAACCTTTCTGGGCAACATATTCCACTCCTGTTTCTGTCCTGTTCCAGCTTCCCAGATGACAGGAGGTTTGGCTGAAGACAAGCCTTTTAGTGTGTCCTTTTGGTGTTCAGGTTAAGAAGTTAGGTGTTGTAGCTTCGCATGCAAAAGAGCTGATTGTGTATTAGACTAGAAGCTGTAAAAGCTGAAGTGTGAAGTGTGAAGGATAAGATTGGCAAAAACAGTGGGACTGGGAGTTCTAGTGGTCACCTCTGACAGAGAAAAGACAGCCAAATTTATAGATACAAGATTCTGCTGATCAAGGCCAGGAATGCCTTCCTTGCTGGTTTGAACTTCAGCTCGCTGGGAGCTGAACTTCATGTACTGTTGAGAAAAGTCAGAAAGATGAGAGCTGCCTTCACACTGAAGCATTTGTCTAAGGTATGTCAGCAAAATGTGTCTGTATGCAGTCTATGTATGTACGCCATGGTAGCTAGCTTCTGTGTTGCATATTTAAATCAGATCTGAAAAACTTAATGCATCACACTTCTGGTGAATTATTCTTTCTGAATCAGAGTGATAGTTCTGATCAGTGTGTTCTAGAGCAGTTGTTGAAGACCCATTTGATACCAAGAATCCTGAAGCCAGACTTCTGTTCGCCACATGTGGTGATACTCTGTCATTGACATTCAATACCAACTTCCACTGCGTGTTTCCTTTCCCTGCCTTGCTGAAGAGTGGCAGAAAATAGCTGCATATGTTAGTTGTGAATGTAACAGCGAAAATGAAGGGCACCTTTTCTGGCTAGAAACTCTAATTTCAAGGAGTTGTCTTCTCTACCTCCTTCCTGGAAGATCCTGATGCTGTAGGAGTTTTCCAGTGTATCTGTTCTTTCATCATCAGTGTATACACAATTAGACGGGACTTGCTGTTATCTTGCTCATTCTGGCATCACAGAGTGGATCCTCTATTTTGATTATATATGTTTGTGTAGTGGTTTACTTGTACGTTGTCAAGCACACCTACACAAAACTTTTGTCCTAACAACACACTCAGGATCATATCTGCCTTTGTCCTCTCTATATATGTGTGCCAAAAAGAGAAAACTTGCCCTCTTTTTGCATTCCATTGGATTTAATCAGTTGCAGCATCAGTATTTATCTTGGGAGTATTTTTTCACTTGAAGCTTTACTTTTTTGGGTTCCACATTTTTAAGAGCTCATTCTGTTACTCAGGCCCAGAACAAATGTTTTTCTTCTGTGTAGAACAACATAAGTCTGTATTGCCTCGGTAATACATTATGACAGCTGTGGACTTTGCTTTGTCTTCTCTAATGGAGAGGTGACAGTAGGCATGTTGGGCTTGCAAAGCAGACATGCCAGCCACACTAATGGGAAGTACCTTGCAGGCAAATCTATAAACCCAACTGGAAACCAAGTTGAGATATTTGTACTAAAAAAAGGGGCTTGTCATAGTTTAAGCCCAGCTAGCAGTCACGCAGCCACTCGCGCACTTCCCCTCCTTCCTCCCCTGGCTCCCGGAGGGATGGGTAGGAGAATCGAAAGAATGTAACTCCTACAGGTTGAGATAAGAACGGTCCAGTAACTAAGGTATAACACAAATCACTACTGCTACCACCAATGATAATAATGATAAGGGAAACAACAAGGAAAGAGAATGCAACCACTCACCACCCTCCGACTGATACCCAGCCCGACCTGCGCAGTGACCTAACCCTTTCGAGTGACTGCCCCCAGTTTGTATACTGGGCATGACATGCTGTGGTATGGAATACCTCTTTGGTCAGTTTGGATCAGGTGTCCTGTCTCTGCTTCCTCCCGGCTTCCCCTCCTCCCTGGCAGAGCATGAGACTCAGAAAGTCCTTGGTCAGAGTAAACATTGCTGAGCAGCAACTAAAAACATCGGTGTTATCAGCGCTGTTCCCAGGCTGAAGGTCAGAAACACAGCACTGCACCAGCTACTAATAAGGAGAAAAATGACTGCTACTGCTGAACCCAGAACAGGCATCTGCTTTGAAGTGTTGCTCACAAGTGAAACTGTTTGCTTCTAATTAAAAGTTTCTGTGGTGTTGTGCATCTTTGAATGTGTCTTGGCCATAGCACTGTTTGGAGAAGTCTGTTGCATCTTGAACATTAACTTCTGTGGAAGAAGCAGTAGCTTAATGATGTACATCTAAGCTTATTTGTACCTATGCACAATGTACTGAAACCATGTCCTGAAGTAGCATTTTGCTGTCTCTACATGGTTTGCTCAGTCAGCATCTACAGTCTCTTCTAAGCAGATCTTCAGTGCCTAAAAAACCTCAGCGCTATTACTGGAATTAAGAGGCTTAAAGGTTTGTAAGGATCTTCTCTCTTTATTCTGCCGCTAGTCTTTAGTGTGTAAGGTTTAATACTCCTGTCAGCTAAAATGTATTCATCTCTGTTGCACTAGTTACAAAGAGCTATGTAAGAGAAAAGGTACATAAAGGTAGACCTCTGCTTTTTTCAGGATGAACTGTGATACATTCCAACACAGCCTTCTCAAACAGATTTTTGTCCTTATAATGCCAGTATTTTCTGAAGCTAAATGTTTCCTTGGCTGGTTATTTAAACAAGTTCCTCAGTCTTATGTATGGACACTTGGAACATCCTTATCAGTTCCTCTGTATCTAGGATGTCATTACCTGCCAAGGAGTTGTGCCCTGATTTTTTCTCGGGGCCACATGGTATACTTTGGTCTCTTGACTGTGTATCAAAGCACATGTAAAGCCTTGATAGGTTTTTGGTTGGTTGGTTTTACCAAGCTCTTTTGTCTGTGATTCAAGAGGCACAATATTATTTTTTATACAACAGGGTACAAATATAGGTTCTTCCTGCCATGAATCATCAAAGACGTTTTGGTCCTTCTAAGTTGAATGGCCAGACATGGTTTGTCACCTGTTATATCAAACTGATTAGCAGAGATGCTTGAGAACTTGGTGAATGTACATTGGAGTCCTTTATACGATTTGTTTATATTTTGTCCTGTAGTAGATATGTATCCTTCAGTAGATGGATGTCTGTAATACCCTGTCTCTCCTTTCCCCCCAGTTAAGAGGAATGTCTCCTTGGTTTAGTGGACCTACTCAGTCTTAAAGCTTGTGAACTGTTTCACATGAATTCAGGGAGTTGAGGGTTGTTAAATGTGTTTGTTTGCTTTCTAATGTCTTATTCTTGCAGAAAAATATTACTGCTTTGGTTTTCATTGATAAAGAAGGACTCAGACATGCCATCATGAATGCATGAGAATTCTCTAATGTGGTTAAATTTTTTTTATCTATGAAAACTGTTCCTTTTGTGTCAATTTTAGACAGCACACATGCTAATGTTCATGGCAGCTGACCAAGACCTGTTGCCAAGAACCATTTGATAGTCTTCTTTTGTACCAGTAGACAGTGTAACGAACAACAAATGTACGGATGTGCACTTGTGTAGTAACACTTAAGTGGTTTTGCTGACACTCTAAACTCAGATCATCATGTGGCAATTTGGGATGAGTGTGAAGAGATGCACACAGGAAAAAGTACATGGTTCTTGACACAATAATGACCTTCCCCCCTCCCATTTTTTTCAATATATTGTAACTAAATATACTTGTCTCATTTGTGTTATCTTGATGAGTTATATGTATTATTCTTGTTATGTAAGATAATAGTCTTCTTTGTTACACTTCCATTGTATGCTGCTAAGACGGAACAGCATAGAATGGCTTTAGCAACCTTTATAAAGTTCTGATGGGTATGGACATCAGTACTGTAAGGTAAATGCTACCGCTGAGCAGTTGCAAGTAATTCAGCTAGTCAGTGGTTTGTTCAGTGGTCTGCCTCTGAAAAGGACTTTGGTGCCACGTACATTCAGGAAACTGATGAGAATTGTTTCTTCTGAGGAACATCAAGGTTACATAAATCTTAATAACTTTATTGCAGGACTAGTTCTTGCTTTGGGACCAGTGTGGAAACACTGAGAGCTTTTGTTATCTCAATTCTACATAGATATTCCTGCTAAGCTACAGTTAGGTCGATCTAGGTTGAAACTGAATAGCTTTAGGAATTTGAATTTATTGTAAGTTTATTTCTGCAGTTCTCAAATGGTGCTTTTAAGGATGTAAAGAAGTTAAGGATGACTTCTGATCGTGTGAGATGCCTATTATTGAACTTTGCAAAGGGTAGAAACATATGGACTGGCAAAACATAGGGGCCTGAAGGGGGGCTGTGGGTATAGTTTAAATGGCCTAATCAAATTTGTAACAAAATTTATTATGAAAGTTATTCCTTAATTTCAGAACCATTTGAAAGAAAATAGATTCCTTGAGCATGTCAGCAGATAGGCCTTCAACACTGTCTGACAGGTGTCCTCTTGTTTCTGAAGTATACCATCAAACCCCGTTTCCCTCAGTAAGCTGAGAGAAACTTTCATTTATGATCTACTTACCTGTATGGATGACTGGGATAGCGGGGTGCTAATGTGCACCTGAGTTTGTGGAGTGTGTCATCTTCTTGTCCTTCTAGGAGAAAAGAGAGACTTTACTTCTTTGGAAGCAAATCTGAGTTGTATTACATAGGTCAGATACTTGCCCTGTACTGATGTGGTCATATGTGTTTGGTATCCTTCAAAATGGAGGTGAAAGCATTACAAGAAATACTACTCTGTAGTAACTACCTCAAGCTTACTTTCCCTGTGGATACCCACTTCAAAGTCTGTGTTATAAAATGTAACTGGCAAAATTGATTGCACTTAGAGATGCAACTGATTATTGACTATATACTTTTTTTTTCCAAGGTGGAGAAGGTACACAGAGGTGATCAGGTGGATGGGCTTCTTTATCCTGCTGAGAAAATAACACCAATAGCAAAAAGTGATACAGAGCAACACAAGGCATCTCAGAATGTTACTTCTTCAAAAGCAGACCCTTTGTTAAAACCCAGTATGGAGAGCACACCTGCATCACTTAGTAGTGACTTCAAGCAGAGAATTGTCAACATTTTGCTGAAGTATTCTAGCGGTCTTTGGGCTAATGCACTTCCCAAATTGTACCAGGACACCTACCAAGTAAAATTTCCAGAAGACGTTCTAAATAATCTAGAGCTGCTCTCAGATATATGTGTAGTGGACTATGTATCTGAAGTCCCCAAAAAGGCCATCCTCTATGCAAAAACCCAAAGATGCATTGACACAAATCTGAATGTCACTGAGAGAGTCCAGAGGCATGGTGGTATGAAAGCTACAGCTGAACAACAGAATGAAGACTCCAAGGACCATTACCCAGAAAACATAACTGTTCCTCCGTTAACCATCCCATCAGAAGGATCTGTGTCCATCATGGTGTTGGAACTCAAAAACACTAATGAGGTCCTAATTAGGCAAGTCTGTACTTCAGAAATTCTATTTTTTTTTTCTTTATTTGTGAATTCACATATTAATATTGTGCAGGTCTGCTGTAAGAGGACAGATGTACAGGAGGTTGCAGGACTTTACTTACTTTGATAATGGAAATTAATCCTTTTGTTTGGGTGCTTAAATGAAAATTTTCTGTAACTTTTCCTCTGCTGATCTGATCTGTGCTGTCATTTACTTGTCTGAGAATCAAAGCAGATTTGACTTGCCATTGGAGACTTTTTAAACTAACCCTATTATAATACATAGTAGTATTTGAATATTGCTCCAATACTCATATTTTTTACTTCTATAACTAACTTACTATGGACTAAGCATGACTTGAGTGTATTCAGATTACGCAGAAGTTTTTTCACTTCTGGGGACAGATGAGCTTCCATTCAACAGCAAATTACTAGTGATTTTTGATTTGGTTGCTAATCAGGCCAGTCTTGGAGGACTGTACAAAAGTAAGTTATAGTGGCTGTCTTATGTTATTGTACTGTTTAAGGGAATACCATGGTAAGCTTTCTATATGTCATTGCTGGGATAAAACACTCAGATCCTAGCAGTTCTTTAAAACTAAACCCAAGCAATCAAACAAGAAAGAATCCCACAAAGGATTTTTATAGAAGATACTCCTTTGAAAATCATTTTTTAGTTGGGCCTAATCTTAAAAAGTTCTATATGTCACCTCAAAGATGAACTCAGCAACTGTGTGGTAATACACTATATTGACAGCAATATTGTCTGTTTTTTCCTGGTAGTCTGCAGTTTCAGCTTTCATTAGGTAGTTTCAGTCATTCGGAGGTCCTGGTTAGGATCAAAATAAATATGTGTGGAGTTTAGTTACAGATCCTTTCACTATGAAACTAATACCCTGTTGTTTATTACTCATTGACAGTATTCAACACACTGTCCTTGAGGCTGAAATTTAGATATCCTTTTTCTCTCCAGCTATGAGTAATGTATTGGAATACTCAACCTTGAACTTTCTTTATGTGCTGTTCCATTGTTCTAGTTCCCAGTGGTGATAATCTGTAGTGAAAATCCCCATAGTTGGGGGTTATGAGAGACATTCTCATTTGAGAATGTTGCCATCTTTGTTTTAGCTGCTAACAGTATTCCTGTTTTGTGCTTTTTCTCAGATAAGCTTTTTTTGTACACTGCTTATACATTTATTTTTTTTGCACATTGCTTGTACATTTATTTTATATACTGGTCTTAAAAAAAACATACTTTAAGGCAAGACTCCTCATCCATCATTAACACGTGTACTGTCTCTGGCTGGATGAGTCAATCATTTTAGCAAAGAAGACACAGCTGAAGTTTGTGAGTGAGCCTAAGTTTAAAAAAAGAAATTACAGGAAGAACTACATCAAAGAAAAGAGAGGCTTTATGTTTTATGTTGTTCCTGTGAGAGTTCTCTTTGAATTTAGTCAAAGACATGAAACATGATGAAGATTAATAGTGCCAGGAAAGACAGCCAATTTAAAACACGTAGTTATCTATACTAGAGATACTGAAGTAGACATGATGCATATTGCATGTTTTGTATTGGGAAGAGCAGGAACAAATTTTCTGGGTATTAATTCTGCAAAACTTTTTCCTTCTTACTATACACCTTTTAATTCTGGCAGCATTGATGACTTGCTCTATATGTGAAGTAATGAATCTTGGCTCTCTAATGTTATTTTAAGGATGTTTCCACTAATTATTTGGGGAAATGCTTCAAGTCTCATGGATTAAAATACCATATGACACAGATCAGATGAGGGTGATTATGTTAAAATTTCTCTAAATCAGCAGTTCCCAAATTTTGGACTAAAGTTCTTGAACAATATTGAAGTTTCTGAATTTGTCAGCTCTGTGTATGTATGTGCTGGTAATTAGCGGTTTCTTGGCTCTAGATACAGAAGTGACTCCTTAGGGTTATGTATGTACTACATGGGCAAGGTCATTTGTCTTCAAGATGAAACTATCCCTGAACTGAGTAGTTTTTTGCTATGACAAGAAAATGTTCATGGGGATGCATAGGAAGGAAACAGTGCATGGACTCGCCTTTCCTGTGCATGAAAGGTCCTGAAGGTGACCTGCAGCCACCTTCTCGTGATCTGCACAAGAACGGTGTAGCTGGTTTTTTGTAGGATCAGTAAACTCAAGATTGTTCTTTTTGTCTTGGGGATGGAGCAGTATCTCTTTATTTTTTTTGGTATGTGGCTAAGCATTGTTTGGGTGAAGCCTTTCAACTGCAGCACTAATTAAGATGAAGCTGGAAGATTTGGTGCAATTCAATTTTGAGACAGTACAATTCTATAAGAATTCTGATGTAGTCAGAATGAAAGAGAGGAAGTAAATACTCCTAGCTATTTGCTGTACATTTACAACAGTGTGATTGCAGGAAAAGATGACCAGCTAGGTGCTACATTTGAATTCTCACAAGAATTTACTTTAAGCTTTTTTTTCAACTACCTTGAGCCTCTGTGCTACAGGTCAGATGCTTTTTTTCCTCTTTTTACCTTTTTGAATAGACAGAATTTTATAAGTAGTTTCACTATGGAAGCATACCCCTCTGTTCCCTTCGCAGTGAAGCTGCAAGCCTTACTTGACATGTGAATTGGTTCCAGCTAAGAGTAAGAGTGGTGCTGAATGCACATTTGCAGTGTCTGGCCACCTGCACATAGCTTAGTCGCTAACATTTTTTTATGTTGCTTTCGAAGATTATTTTCTAAAGAATCTGAACGGTATTTTTTCAATTGGTTTTAAGAGGCTGAAAGCTTCTTCAGTGCAGTGCTCAGCTATTATCAGAAAATAGCTAGTAAGGCAGGAAATTCTGAACGATTATACTACTTTCTATTAAGATACTCCTACTGTCTGTTAAGTATATCTATAAAACAAATATTAGGAAATAAATTTTTAAGTAGCACACAAGTGATTGTTTCCCCACTCCATGTCCATTATTAAGTAGATGAGTGCTTACGTAGAAGCAAAAGGGCTGTTATTCTGAAAAGCGATATGTAATTGGATGGTGCGGTAGTAGGCTGTCTTTAGGAGAATGAGGATTCCCTGGAATATGATCAGATTTAAGTTAATCTTTATAATAAAGTTAGCATAGTATGTCATAGTACAGTATCTGCGCTAATCCTGGGTGTATAGTGAACCTTCAGAATAAACCTAGATTTTCATAGGATGATAATCTGTGTGGGAGACATGAGCAGTATTAATCACTCTGTGAACAAGTTAAAATAGTAGCTACTAATACAAATTTGGGATTAAGTTTTCCTTTTGTCTGCTTTAATCTGCCTTGTTTCTGAAGCATTCATCTTCCCAGTTGGAGTTTTCAGTAAGTTTATGTACTTTATTAAAGAAGGTCTATGCAACACAAGCTGCTTCAGTATGAACCATTAGGCAGCCTAGTATCAGGATTGTTCTGAAGGTGAAAAGTAAGCAGCACATGGTTTGACAGCTGATGGTAAAGTTATTTTAGATACCTTGTTTTTGACCAACCTTAGTGAAAATCAGGTTAAGCTGGAGTTTGTATATGACAGAGTAACTTCAGAGATTACATATTAGTCCTCTTTTATACTTGGTCCCAGGTACTACTGTGCTGTTGTGGTCAAGTTGCTCTATATGATTGTAAGAATCAAGTAAGAGCTCTCAGTAGAAATCTAGTGTAGCATGTTGGATTCTGAAGTGCTGAACCACATTTATCTGTCCACAAAAGTACTGAATTTTATGTCAGTGACTTTTCAATAGCTCTGCTAATGAGAAAAGAATTTGGATACCTCTGTGCTTAGAAAATATATATATCCATAATTTACTTGTACTCAAATATGCATATATATGTTCTTAGGTTTTTATTCAGCTTTTTGAAGTGGCATCCTAACTCTTGTGGTGGTTTGTTTTGGTTTTTTTGTTTTGTAAAATACTGTAGGTATGTGGGCAAAGATTATTCTTCTGCCCAGGAGCAAATGGAAGATGACATGAAAGCATACTATAGTCAGAATAGTAAAGTATCACTAGCTCAATCTTTGAGCGTTGGGCAACTTGTTGCAGTACATGCTGAAGAAGATGCCTGGTTGCGTGCTCGGATAATTTCTCTAGAAGACAACAGAATAAAGGCAAGCAATTACTTCTTTTGGCACTTGGAGAAAGACTTGGAACAGCCTTGGCTTTTAGATACACAGTCAATTCCTAAATTTGCTGTACTAGCATTCTCTCCTTTCTTGCCCTGAAGTACTTCTGTTTGCAGTTATATGAGAAATTAAGACTTCTTTGAAGTTACATGATTGCCAAAATTAAATGGTCTTTCAGGGGTTTTTCCCATAAATAGTTTGAGTTTGAGGGTTTGGGTTGGGTTGTAATATGAAGCTTAGCCTTACAGCACTTTTGTGCTGAAATGTACCTTTAATAGTCTTGCAGGGAATGGGTGTAATAGCGCTATTTGGAGTGGGACAGAGGAAGGAAAAGGAAAGAACAGAATCCACTTGCTGGTAGATGTTGTTAGAAGTCTTATACTGAAGTATCTATTATATGCACTAGATAGCAAGACAACTAGAAACATGCTTGTGTTCCCTTCTATGTAGATCTTGCAACTCTGGGAGTTATATGTAGATTATTTAACTCCTGTGTTACACTTTCCTGGGCCAAATAGACTGTACTTGCCATTTGCAATGAAACCTGACCATACGATAGAACTTTCAAAGTCGTCAATTATTTCTTGCTAGTCAAACATTTAATGATAACTTTGCATATTTTGTTTCTTCCCCGAGTTATGTGACTTTTTACTGAGGTCTGCTTAACATACTTCTAAAGTTGATCCAGTTCATAAATATTTAAATAGCACATGTATTAGAATTGAGAATTTTCTGAAAATTAGTGTGATACCCTTCAGCTGGAACTTGGAGGAAAGTGTCAGAACTCAGTTTTGTGAAACGTTGGATTTAGAGAAGTGTCAAGGACAATTGGTAGTAAGTTTGCCTCTAATTTCTCTCTAGCTAGAGTTATCAGCTGAAAGAAAGCTACTGCTTTATTGCAGTATTTGCTGATGATCCTCTGATGCAGTGGTCAGGCTCCCTTTTCAAGGTTGTTATGCATGATACAGTTTAGAAAAAAAGTTGTAAAAAGCCCTGTCAAAGCCTTCTTTCACTTTAGCTCAAATTATTTGCTGCCAATCAGCAGTTTCCTTACTGGTTTCTTGCATTGGCTGTGGTGTTTGTATCAAAGTTACTGTAAGCATAAATCAAAATTATTGTCTTTACAGTGTAAAAACAAAATGCAAAACCTAGAATGGCACTTAAGTGGTGTTTGACTTTTCAACACTTTCAGCGCTTTACAAATAAAAATTGCTGCTCTGTTACCTTTCTTCATGTAGTGGAGGTAATTTGTGCTGTTCCAGTGCTGTTCCAGTACTGTTCCTATTAAAAGCTGAGATTCCATGGAGCAGTTGGAGAGGATGATTTTACAGAGATCTTGAGAACAGAAATCCCTGAAAATACAAAACATTCAAGCAGTGAAATAAACATGAGCTAAATGGTGTTGCATAGTGACAAAGTGATTTATTTGTGGCTGCACAGAGAATGTGGTAACTGAGTACATTTTCCCTGGACTCAAGAAAACATATCTTCAATTATATTCATGATCTTATGTTTTTATTCCCTTTTTCATTTTCAGGTATGCTATGTTGATCATGGCTTCAGTGACTTTGTTGAAAGCAACAGTGTGTACAAACTACAGAAACAGTTCCATTCACTTCCATTTCAAGCTGCAAAATGTAAACTGGCAGGTAAGAAAACGCCAGTGTTGACTATACAGCTTGCTGGTGCACAATTTACAGATTGAAACATCTGGGAGTTATGATCCTTGTTCGTAATACCTCTATATGTCAGAATTGTCCAAGACAGCTAGTCTAAACAGATGGAGGTTGGCATAGAAAGGAAGGAAGGGAGGGAAAAGAAGGAAAGAAAGGTGGAAGGAAGGAAGGAGAATTAAGAAAGGAAGGAAGGAAGGGAAAGTAAGAAAGGAAGGGAGGGAAAGTAAGGGAGGAAGAAAGGAAGAGAAAGGAAGGAAGGAAGAAAGGAGGAAGGGAAGGGAAAAGAAGGAAGAAAAGAAGGAAAATTAGGAAGGAAGGAAGGGAAAGTAATAACGGAAGGGAGGGAAAGGAAGGAAGAAAGGAAAGGAAGAAAGGAAGGAAGGTAGGTTTTATAAAGAAACCTTGATATGAGAAGACATGTATTTCTGTAATAGAGCTTAGTTATTTCTGCACTTGGTTTGGATGTCTTTTGTCCCTTTAATATATGTGAGAAAAATAAGGAAATGATTGCTATTGTGTGAAGCAATATATTAGCACAACTCCTTTTTCCACAAATGAGGCATATCTGTTGTAGCCAGGTCAGGCAATATTCCTAAATATGATCCTATTGTGAAGTGATCCTTCTCCTTTTAGTACTTGCATATTTTTAGACTTCTTAGACTCTACTGGAAATTATTTAGCTTCCTAAAGCTGGTAGGCATGTCTGATTTTTTAGAAATATTTTATTTTAAATATATAAATTGCCACAAATTAGCTTGGATTTTGTTTGTTTGTTTTAATACTTGGATGCATTCCTTTTTTCTCTACACATTTGCCATGACTCTTTCTGAAGAGGGTCTTTTTTTTTTTTTTGATTCCCTGAAGATGGCATTCCATCTTAAAAAGGTGGAAATTGAGCAGAATACAAGTAGCGGTGCAGGACAACTATCCTGCTACATCCTGATTCTCGGAAAGATTCCTGTTGTGAACACAGACCTGATCATTATTTTTCCTTTTGAATAAAGTTATACATAAAAAGTACTGTGTGCCTTACAGGACTGGAAGTCTTTTGTGATGATCCTGTCCTAGTGAAGGCTGTTGAATTGCAGACATGCTCCAAGATATTTGCTGTGGAAATACTGGAAAAGAGTGACATTCCTCTTCTTGTTCTCTATGACACTTCTGGAGAAGATGATATCAACATCAATGCTACTTGTCTGAAGTCATTGTATGACAAGTCTCTTGAAATGCACCTACAGGTACCATTTTCCTGTTTCCTTCTAAATTCATTAAAAATCATTGACCGCTAAGGTCTTGAACGGACAAAACATAGTACTCAGAAATTTGCTAAGGGTGTGTATGTGGTTTGCCCCCCAACTTTCCTGTCAAAATCTTACCATTGCAGGTAGACGCACTATATACACATGTCAGAGTAACCAGCGTTTTCTCTGACGGAAGCCTGTATTGCCAAGTGCCATCTAAAGGCATGTCTAGACTTTCTGAAATCTTGCAGAAACTGGAAGACTATTTCCGCTACAAGGTAGGTTCTATGGTGAGGGAAGTGGTGAAGTCATGTAGCCTTTCTTCAGTGTGCCAGTAATTTTCCTTGCATGTAAGTTGTACTGAGGTAGCAATGGACTATTCTAAAAGGCTGCAGATTCTCTTTATATTTTTTGGAAGGCCATCCTTCAGCTTGAAAAGTGTCTTGTGATGATTTCTTGTTCACAAGCTGTCTTTAAGGCTTGAGTAACTTTATGACTTGCCCTGAATACTTAGAAGAGTAACAATGTGGCTCATAATGGGAAACTCCTACTGGAAAGTGCATCAGATTGCTAGAAAGCGTATAGAGATCCTGCAATATTTTTTTCTGGAAGTTTTACTTAATGTGGTAGAGTTAAGGCACATAAGCAGCCTGGCCCACAGCACATTGTGCAAAGTGACAATAAAAGCAGTGTAACCAAGGTCTGTCCTCTTTAGCCTGGCTTCCTTGGAGATTCAATGGCTTTGATCTGATCTGTTGCATATCTTGTCTTTTTACCTTAGCTTTTGAATGTTCTGATTAATTTCAACTAGAACAGATGTGTAGGAGGCATTTTTAAAAGTCTTAAGTTGCTTTAAGATAGGCATGTGGCAGAGAAGTATGACATTCTACCAGCCATTTACAGACACATACAATAAACCTGAGTGGACTCGAGAATTTATACAAAAGAGAAGAGAATCTAATTTGTTCAACATTCAGCTGAGCCATGAAATGCAGATCTCTAAAGGTCTGTTAGAACTGCTGCTTGTGAAGCTACTCTGTCAGTGTTTTTAGGTATAGAAGTTTTATAGAAGAGCTTTAGACCTGTTGTAGAACACACACGATCTGGAAAAAATTTGTTGAACGTATCTCAGTTATCACGATACAGTTTCAAGCAAGCTAAATAATTAAGGAGGTTGTATAGAGTTCTGATTGTGTTAAACAACACAAAGATAGGCAGCCAAGTAGGTATTTCATAAGTTCAGATTTTCTGGACAGAGTGTATGTTAGGCTCTTGTTGCTATTAAAGAAAGAACTTGACTCAGTATCTTTAATATCAATCTCTCTATGAGGGTAAAAAAAGCAATCTTGACATTGCAGCTTATCTTGAGGGTTTTTATTTTGCCTGAGAATTTAAGCAAACTAAGGTATTGATGGGTCTTCATATGGAGTTTATTCATGTTTTGTGTAGTGTAACCATTCTCATGTTATTTAGGAACATTGTGGTGAATGTCAGCCCCGTAAGATTTTCATTTGAGTGGGTATTAAATTTGGTTTGTTAAATATCTCAACAAATGTGTTCTAGAATATAAGGCAGGAGTTTCTCCTGTTGTCTATCACAGCTCTGAACTGCTCTTGCTTTTTGGAACACTGAAGTAATGGTCAATAATTTTGTATTTTGTGTTTCCAAATGTGGCTTTTTTTCCCTGCCAGTTTATATTTTCTTAGTTTCTCAGTGTAAGACACAGCTTGGAGTGAAAGCTTTACTGACTGGGGAAGCTTAAAACATGGTAAGAAATGCTTCTGAGGCTAGGAAACTTTATGTTTGAAACAATTTTTGCTTTACAGAACATTTTATTCCATGTGTGGCTTTAGAAATGGTTAGTGGAATGTCAGGTAGTAATAGCTCCATGCTTTTTATCTTCTGTTTTTATATTTGCAGCAGACATCTGAGTTTAATGTATCACTGCCTTTCTGTGGCAAAATCTGCTTGTTTCCTTCTAAAGGAAAATGGGCGCGTGTAGAGGTAAGAAGTATTCAAAGAACAGCTACAGTTTTCTCACATATAGGTGGCTCTTCTTTTCATTCAGTTAAATCTGAACCCTTAGCTTCCATGAAACTTGCTATTGTGTATGTGTCCTTGTGTTTTTAGCCTCAAAATTATCCTGTTATTTTCTTTTTTCAGATAAGAATTATTCACACTAGACGGGCACTTGATGTGCAGTTCATGGATACTGGAACAGTTGCAACTGTAAAAGTATCAGAGCTTAGAGAAATCCCACCACAATTCCTGAGAGAAGTAATTGCAATACCTCCTCAGGTATAAAGACATGTTAAAGCTAACCTATGCTGGATCTCTTGGCAGTGTTTGTAGTGCAGCTGCTTCAGGGTTTATGAAATTAAATTTTGTTTTGTTTAATAGCATTCAGCATTGGGGTGTATTTAGTTGTGCATCTTTGCCTGAAATAAATCATAATGTAGTCCTGTGTACTGACAGGATGCTGTGTATGTGTAATGGTAATGGTTTTGCATGTTCCTCTGTCTCTTTCTATTTGTCATATGTTATTGAATCTGTCAGAATTAATGAAGTTTCTGTGAAAAAAAATGTGTGGACTAGTTTCCTATTACTAAATTATACTTTGTTTACTTAAATCTGTTCTTAGGCTTTAAAATGCTGCCTAGCAGATTTACCTCCTGACACTGGCATGTGGACTCCAGATGCTGTACTGTGGCTGAGAGACACTGTAATGAATTGTCCTGAATTTAGCATGAAGGTAAACAGTCAAAGTGCCTGTGTGACTTGAAATCCATAGGCATGTGGAAAGAGAATTGAAAAAACAACTCTAGAAGTTTAACCACTCATCAAATTAATTTTGTTATAGAAGTTAAAAAGTTTGTAGCGAGCTCCTGGACATAAATTCTATACCAAGTCTTTTTCTTAGGACATTTGGAAGAAAATTTACTTGGTTAAGCCTATTAAAAGCTTCTCTTTCCCCTCTTTTCACATTAACCTTTCACATTTTGCTGTCCCAGTCCAAATATGCAGCTACAGTTATTTTGCCAGCTGCTAAGAAGGAAACACATTTGTTAATGTTTCACCACAGAAAAAGATACAACTGTTGAGTTAATCTTGAATTATTTTTATGCTTCCTGTGACATAGCTTTTTCTCCTTCTGGTCTTGGAAAGCAGCTTTATTTTTTGCTTGCTTTTTTCTAATCCAATGTGATTTAGTATAAGCTATTGTATGCATAGAATTCCTGAAATTATCCTTGAGATAAAATTATTTCTGCTTGCAATGTATCCTATCCAGTTTAATTAACTGAAAACACCCTTGTGAAGGAAATCTGTTACGAGCTACAGACTAAACAAAGCTAATTTCCTCTTAAAAATCTGATTCTAGATACCGTCACAGCACTTTGAAAAAGTGTTCTGTAGCTCTCGCTACCTTTTTGCTTGCTTTAACACTGGAGACCATGTAGTTAAAACATTGCTCCTCTAATCTAGGACTTACCACTTGCATCTGGCTTTTCTAAAAGTACTCTTCCAAGATAGTTTGAGTTTGTTACTAATTTTTGCTTGATTAAATAATAGACAACAGTTGTATGGTCAAATTGTAGAATTTTATTCCTGGTTGTGAAAATCAACAGAATAACCTGTAGAGCTGCAAATGCTCTTTTTAGCTGTTGTGAGTTGCTTACTATCCTACAACTTCATTAACATACTTGAGACAACCTTGAAAATACTTCTGTGCATGTAGAATGCAATGAACTGTTGCCACTTTTCTGTTAATGGTTTTAGTCTTCTGTACAAAATCAGACATGCATTTAATAGTTATTAACTGGAGGTTAAACTGTATTTTGTTTTCCAAGGTGGTTAAACAGGATGGTTCAAAGGGAATTGCACATGTTTACTTGTTTGCTCCAGAGAATTTCCCAGGCATGGATCATAGCATCAATCGACAGATCAAAAATGCAGACTTGTGGAGACATCAGAAAGATGTTTTCTTGAGTGTTGCGCCCAGTGGCACTAGCTCCCCAAAAGTGACAAGTGATGCTGTTTCGGCTCTACGGGTAACAAGTGGAAGGCTGGAGAAGAGTTTCACAGATTCACCCAGAGAACCCAGCAGTGCAGTATCTGTGACTGATATGCCCCCACCACTACCTTTGTTAAAGACTGGTGAGCTCATGGATGTCTATGTCTCGGTGGCTTGCCATCCAGGTCACTTTATTATCCAGCCTTGGAAGGAGCTACATAATCTGGAAGCCCTAATGGAAGAAATGCTCTTGTACTACAGCCGGGCAGAAGAGAAACCTGTGAATATTGAAAAAAATAAGCTGTATGCAGCTAAAATTGAAAATCAGTAAGTAGCTATTTACGTGAAAAACAAAATCTTTGAAGGAAGGCTTACCTCTGCTAAGCTATGCAAGCCAAGCTCTGCTTTGTTCACACCATTAACAAGATGACTGATGTTTAGTGATACCTGAGGGGTTAAGGGAGTAAATAAGGTTACAGTCTCTTCCATGCTTCCAGATTTTAACTGGAAGGGTTGACTTCGATTCAGATTATACTAGATGTGGGAAGCCTCAGACATATTGGTTAAGATCTTTTGATCAAGGATTATTTTTTCTGGTGCCTTGACAGTGTGTGAATATGATTTCAAATTGTCTGTTCTTGTTCTCCCTCTGTTTAGGTGGTACAGGGTTGTAATAAAAGGAATTCTTAGGAATGGGTTTCTGTCAGTGTATGAGCTGGACTATGGTAAACATGAGTTTGTCAGCGTAGAGAAAGTAAGACCACTTGTGGATACATTCAGAAAGCTACCTTTCCAAGCTATAACAGCTCAGCTTGCAGGTAGGTAGTAAGCATTGACAACTTTTTTTTTTTTATTAAAGTCTATGTCAGTGGGGGTACTGAATGAACAGAAATGTAAAGTGGACAAAGCCAAAGGTTAGTGATGCAACTGGGGTTTTTTGCTAAAGTAAGAATGCACTTGCTTTCAAAAACATGCTTAACGAATGCATGTTTGTCATTAAAGTAGCTCTGCTGTTCTTCTTGACATGCATGGTGATGATTGTTTTATTACTTGTTTATTTAAATGCAGCAGCTTTAGTTACCATGTATAAAACTGAAGATTTCTTAAACTTTAACAGCAGCTGCTTTTCATTGTCATAAATACTTATTGCTTAATGTGTGTGATGTCTAATATTCAAGGACACAGGGACATCAAAACTAAATGGTTTTTAGATCATTAAACATAACCTATTACAAAGCCTGAAAGTTATGATATACCTGGAGATAAGAACTTAGGTTCTTATTGTCTTAATCCATATAAATTTAGGAACAGGATGCGGAGTTTCTGGAGAAGTTTTTCCTATATATCTTTCCCCTATTGTAATTTACTGTTTTCCAATGCATATTTGGAATCCAAAGTTACCCAAAATATATCGGTATTCTTAAACAAACAAGCAAAAAGTTTAACGTGGGGGTGAGGGCCTTCAACAGACTTAAGTAAGATTAATTTCCTTGAGAATGTGGGGCACAGAGAGTGTGCAGACATCTGATAGAATTAAAAAAACAAAACTTGATCTCTGCTTGATGTCCTTTCTTTCTTTTTCCAAATTTTTCTTTCATTTCTGCATTGCTTTCAGTTGTATTTCAGAATGTCTCTCATTGCTGCTTTCTGCCACTGTTTGGTCAGCACTAGTTTAGTCTTCAGGTACAGAATAAGCTTGCCTGAAGTGATAGGCCACAGAGCTGGTGCTCTGATCTAGGTTCCTTTCTTTGGATCTGCTTTCTTGCATAGCCTTTGGTGTGACCTTGGGGGGTTTTTAAACTAGTGATGATGGATGTGTTACCAACAGGCTGGGGTCCTAGGAATGCATGCTGAAATGAAGCTGATTTCTAGCTGTATCTGTCTGCTGAGGTAGTACAGTATCCCGCTGAGCAAGCTTGCAAGTCATCCAATTTACCTGCTTCACAGAATTCCAGGTAGCTAGTTAAGTTGGCCTCTGAGCTGCTTCATGTTATCAAAGCACGCCAGCTAAGTCTGGAATACTGGTATTGTCTTGCTATTCTTCCACTTTTTTCTCTCTTTTTTTTTTCTTCATGTCTGTTCTCAGTCTCTGGTCTGTTTCCTTGTAAAATACCATATGCTTCTCCACCAGCCTTTTCTAGCACTAATAAGGCTTACTTAACTGTTGACTTCTCATTCCTCCTGTAACCTGCAAGGAGCTGTGTTCCTGTGTTGTCCTGTCCTATCAGCAGCAAGCTGCTGCTAACAGTAAAAGCGAAGTGTTGTCACTTTGATATTTTGCTGCTTTTATCCTTAAGTTACTGTCTAGGTATCCACACACTATATTTGAGCCCCTTTGTGTCTAGATGCTGCACACCAGCAGCGGTCTGGGTAGACTGAATTTCAGAAGCCACTTCTTTCTTGGTGGATTTCAGCCCTATTAAAATACTTGTTTGGGTTCTAACATTACATTCCTTGGCAGAATTGACCTTGTGGAATGCTGCTTTCAAAACAAGATAGCAGCAGTTGTGAGGCATTTAGGTGTCATTCTCTTTGTTTCTGCTCTCTTCAGATCTAGTTTGGGACTTGACAGTTTGGCACATGTTTTTGTAGCTAATGCTGCTTTGAGATAAAGAAAACTACATCTAAAGCAAGGCCAACAGAACAAATAATTTCAGCACCCTCAGGCAGAAGACAGATAGTTTGTTTTGAAAGGACCTTTAGTTTCCTTTGTGTCGTATTTCCTGATAATGCCTTGATCATGAATGGCAGCTGATACACGTTGGATTACTCGGTGCATCAGTGCATTTGCCTTTCAGTTCTGCAAACCTGTCCGTATCTTCAGACTTCAAGAAAAGATTCTAGTCTGTGTAATAGATCAACTTGTTTGTGCAGGAGACGAGCAAGCTTGTGTTTCCTTTTTGAAGCTAAGCTGTATTTAGTAGCACTTGAACACCTGTTTTCTCAAGTGTTTAAACTCCCCCCCCACTTACTTATAAAGTTAATCTTTCAGATTGGTCTGGTTCATAAACAGTCTCTTTTGCTTTATGTTTGTCTTAGGAGTGAAAAGCCAGCAGTGGTCAGAAGAGGCATCAATAGTATTTCGGAATCTTGTAGAGAAGAAACCTTTGGTGGCACAAATACAGGCAGTTAATGAAAGCACTAGCTCTTGGGATCGAAAGATAGTGACTTTTCTCGTGGACACATCTCTTCCAGATACTGATATTTGGATTCATGATTTTGTGTCTGAAAGTCTTGTGGAATTTTCAAAGGATGATTAATCATCACTTCTGAAATGCAGGAGCTCAGATTCTTTAGCAATAAAATAAGTAACAGGCTTTGAAGAGAAATACAACTATTGTATGGCCTTGAAGACATGATGGTGATGAAAATGAAAAATCTGTGTTCTGTGAAAAGGGTTTAACAAGTTTAGGTTCTGTTGACTTCAGCTGACTTTCTGACATTTTGCACTTTGTTTACCATTGTAACGCTAGAATGTTTGGGTGAAAATATTAAAAAGTTATTTATCAATAAAATAATGTTGACTTTTGTTCTTGTGAACTTTCCCTAGTGGGGGCAGGGGACGGTTTTTTATCTCATAGCTATTACTTAGAGCCATTACTCAGAGCAATTACACGGTACTCCTCCCTTTTACTTTAACTAGCATTTTTATTACTTGGCAAATGTGGAAGCAGTCCTCAGTATATCTAAATTTAGCATCAGAGGCATGCATTATTGGTGCATATCTCCCCCTTCCTTAACTTTTCATAAGAGTTGGACAGTTGAAAGTGCCTTGTTTGCTAGACCGCATTAGTGGGGCTTAACTTCCACAGAAGGGTATGCACTTTGTGTTTACTAGTCTGCTTGTTGTTCTTTAGCAATGATACCACTTTTCTGAATTCTTCACTTCCCTTCTCACCCCACTCCCCCAACCAGGTGCTAAATTAAAGCATTCCTTTCCTTCTTTTTTGATAGCTCATTTTCATGTATGCTTCTGAGAAACTTTCCAGGACCACTGCTCCCTGGAGACAGAAGCAAGCAGTGTCCTTTAAGCATGTGGATTGGTGCTTAAAGTGCTCTGAACATGGTATTTTCGGCCTACTTCAGAGCCTGCTTTATTTTTGGCCTTAGAAAAATTCAGAGGAGGTGTAGACATGATTATGTTTCATAGTCTGCTGCCTAGATTTAAGTTTGTTTGCCATAGTCCCTTAAAATTGTTAGAACTTTACACAGTGAATGCCAGCAGAAGGAATTTTTCTTCACAGCTATATGATCATAGCTATATGATCTTTCCAGTAATACATAAGCTGAGCTAAGAAATTCTGCCGGCATGCTGTCTGCATGGGTAAAGGGGGCTAGGTAGAAAGGGAACAATGACTGGAAGGTGCAGACCATACGTAACATTAGAATGAGAGGAAATTCATTCAAATACTCTGAGTAAACAAGCTGTGTGAGCACGGAAGACTTAGATTTGCACCCTCATGGACTAATTCTGGTGTAGTTCTGGAGACGCTCTTGAGGTCATCAGCAAGGAGTCCTCCTGGAAGCCTGGCAGGTGTCGTTCTGCCTGGACTGTACACAGGATATAGCAGAGCCCTTGTGAATATACCACTCAGTGATAAACTAAGAAACTGCTAATCTAAAGGAATTTGCTAGTTAACATGGTCCTGACCACATTTAAGTATGCTGAGGTGAGACATTCAAGTGTACTTTTTGAGAGAGAAGTTACATTAATGCCCAAAATACTAGTATTTTTCCGTTTTATATATTTCTTCTTCCTCAGCTGCCACTGCAGAGAAGGTGAAGAATGAAGGTGAAGGAATCAATGTGATGATTAACTGCTGTAGGATAAATTTCCATGCAGAAGCTTCCTTCTGTGTAGGACTGCTTCAGAACCTGAAGATCTGAATAGTGCAGGTCATTAGGATGAAGTAAGCTGGGAACAGATGGAGCAGGCTTTGGGACCCTACACCTGCAGTATTAGGGGAAAGACCCTCGCAGATGATCAGGGTGTTTTTTGAGCTTGTCTGCTCCTTCTGAAGTATGCCTCACACTCTCCTTGGTTGTCTGTGGCTGCTCCAGAGTCTAAAAAGCCCCAGTGAGAAGCAAAGACAATATTTAGACAGTCTCAGGCATTTGCACAGCTCAGTACTGGAGTTCACGTAGGCAGCTTTGTGTGGGGGTAAAACAGTGCACCATCTCCATGTGGTGAGTCATTTTATGCATGCATTGAGCATACATCCAACCCAAAGTTAGTAACACAAGGCTGCGTTCAGTTCACATGCTGTATCCAGAGGCTGCATTGTCTCCCTGTCCTGACACCCACTACCCCCTACCACCCCTATCCTAACTAGCTCCATTACTAGTGCATTACACTATAGGTGCTGTGCTGCTAGTTACTGACTGTCCTGGTTCTGGCTAAGGTATTGTTAGTAAACTTTCTGCCAAAACCAGCACATTTACCCACTGTCTCCTTACACCCTCTGGGATTTTAGTTGCAGAACTATGCTTTTACATAGTTCTTAATGTTAGTTTCTCACCTAGCTGACCAGCCTAGAATCATAGAATCATAGAATAGTTAGGGTTGGAAAGGACCTTCAGATCATCCAGTTCCAACCCCCCTGCCGTGGGCAGGGACACCTCACACTAAACCATGCCACCCAAGGCTCTGTCCAGCCTCGCCTTGAACACCACCAGGGATGGAGCATTCACAACTTCCTTGGGCAACCTGTTCCAGTGCCTCACCACCCTCACAGTAAAGAACTTTTTCCTTATATCCAATCTAAACTTCCCCTGTTCAAGTTTGAACCCATTACCCCTTGTCCTGTCACTATAGGCCCTACAGTCCTGTCACTATAGTCACTAATGAACAGTCCATCCCCAGCATCCCTATAGCCCCCCTTCAGACACTGTAAGTTTCTGATAGATTTGTTACCTGCTAGGGCTGTTTGAGTGTATTTTGTGCTCTGGCTTTGTAAAACGTGCAGAAAGTGTTGGCTGTACACCAGTATTGAACACTGAGTTTGTTGAGGTTCATGATCCATGAAGTAGTATAATTAGCAGTGCTAGGAGGTATTCGACCTGCCTACTCTGTGCAAGTTGTGAATTCACACAGAATGCTGTGTGGTTTTTAACTCAGTTTTAATGTGTTTGGCGTTGGTTGTGGAGGGTTTCTCTGCTGTCATGAATGCATGGCACCTCACCAGGGTTGCTTCCAGTGTCTGAGTTACTGCTTCATGTGATCTTTCCATTTCAATAGCTATTAGAAAGGCCTGCCCAGGAACCCTGCATGCAGTTCTGGGTGCTGTCATACAAGAAAGATGTGGAATAATTTTAGAAAGTCCAAATGAAAGTAAGAACAATGAAATTCTAGAAAACCTGCCTTAAATTAAATGATTCTGGGTAGGAGAAGGCTGAGGAGGGGACCACTTTCAAAAGGTTTCACTGATAAATAATCTGGGTTTATATGTAGGGAAAATAGGACACCTAAGGGTTTGAGTTGCCTGGAAATTCACTGGAACTCCAGTTTCATTATAAGTGCCAAAACCAGGTAGGGTGTATCTGCAGAAACCCACCTAATCCTCCCTTGGATGTGGAGACGGAATGTGTAATTCTTGGAACCCCATCCAAGATAGAAGAAAACAAGGCAGCATTGTTAGATGTGTCTTGTGGATCACTGTGAATTTTATAAACTAGAAAATGAGCATTTGTTACCTAGGGGAAACAGATGACACTGACATAGTGGAAAAAACTAAGCAGATCTCTTACATTCCCAAGGCTGTGAACAATAAGCTCTTTCAAACCATCTCTTCTCTGTTTATTCTGTCTCAGCTGTATTTGTTAGGCTTACAAAGTTCAAGTTTACCTATTTTCATCTCCAGTGTTTTTATGCCACATCATTTTGAAGACCTGTGTCAGAGAACACAGAATCACAGAACTGTGGTTGGAAGGGACCTCTGGAGAAATGCAAGAATGCTCTTTTCCATCCCAAAATGAGTTCCTGTCCACTCCTGGACTACTCTTTCCCCATTTTGGTGGACTTTTGTTGCAAAGCTCTTTTGTATGAGTGTCCTTTGTTCTCACAGTTGCTCTGCATCAGGCAAAACTTCAAGAGCCTAGATTCTCATGTGGTGATTGCGTTAGACAAGGGAAGTCAAAAAGAAGCATACAATAAAACCCCCTTTCTTTTAATGTTCGTAATGCCTGAAAGCTTCCTTATGTGTTCATTTGTTCATTGCGGGTATTTTCAGACTGGAAATCTTGAACAGAAGCTGTCCTGCTCTGTGAGGTTAGAACTTGGCATGGGCAAGAGAGGCTTCTGACCTGAGCGGACACATTTCCAGTGTGCTTAGCTGATGCACTCTGAAGGGTGTCTTGAGAGCTGTTTTGAAGAGGGGCTTAGGTGTAGTTGGAGTTAGCAATACTAAGTGTCTTGTGAACAGTGCTGCAAGGTGTGTTACTTGCAGCATTCATAACTACAGTGTGTTATGGTAGGCAGCTAGAAAAGAAGCATCACTGATACTTACACTGAAAACAAACGTGCTGAGAAGCTGGGTTAATGTCTTGCCTGATGGAGACAGGTTCAGTGCATCCTAAGGGGAGTGCAGCACTCACCTTGGATGAGATTCTGGTGCCCACAAAGCTAGACCTGATCAGCAGACAGGTGGGATAAAAGTGAAGTGTCTTGTGCATATCTCAGAGAGCAATGCCAACATGGGCATGTAGGGAAGCTTGGTGGTGCTGGTGGAACCCTTCCAGAGCTGCTCACAGCTTCCGCACCCTTGAGAAAGACAGTTGGCAAGCAGGTAATGTAGATAGTGGCATCTAGGTTTGTCTGATCTGGTATCCCTCGGGCTTCTTCAACCTGGGGTGACTTAGACATTTGTGCCAGTCAGTGAGTGAATTGGGTGGCTCCAAGTGCCTTTTTCACTCCTGCTGGAAGCTGGGATGATGCCAGTGTCCAGAGCCATAATCCTCCTCATACCTGCCAGGCATGCAACAAATCCAGTGCTCAGCAGGGTCCCCATTTGTATCCTTCATTTGGCCCACCCGTGAGTGATATTTCCAGGGTTAACCACATATTGTTCTCCAAATGCCAGGGACAAGGAATGTCAGTGCCGGGCAGGTCAGTGGTATGACAAGCTGTGGAAAAAAAGCCAGGTACCATCTCATGGAGACTGGGGCCATTTCAGATGAAGGGCATTACTAGGCCTGGGAAGTGAGAAGCGTTCACGTGGACTGACAGACCTGGAGCCCTCTCTGCTGTTGGTGTGTGGCTGTTGGTGGAGAACAGGCAGCAGAGAGAAGCAGCAGCTTGGGACTGACACTTTATGGGAGAGTTATTAAAAAAGATGATAAGACAAATCTATGAGGCTTTATGGTGACTCAAAGGTGAGAGAGGGGACAGCAGATTTGGCAGCCACGTTGTTAGAACTGCTGACACCATGAGGTTGGAAGGCTGATGGCAGGCTTGGAGTTGCCCTAGAAGGTGGCTGTCACTGGATGTATGGGGCAAATTGATAAGGAGTAAAATTAGACGTGGAATTAGTCGGTGCATTGATACAGATGGCATCTGTGAGCAAGTAGCTTTTATAAAGTGCCTATGCAGGCTCAGTGCCCGGCTTGGTGTGGCTGAGCACCGAGCGCCCAGGGATCCGAGGAAGGAGCCTCGCGGTGTTCGCATCAGCCGGTGTCCCCGCCAACCGAGGCGCGCACGCCCGAGGCGCTTTTCCGAGGCGCCTGGCCCGGCGCTCTGACTGAAGCTGCTGCGGGACAGGGGCAGGCTGCGCCGTTAGCACCGTTAACAGCGCGGGAGTCTCTCTGGAACCTAACGGCGCACCGCGCCGGCGGCTCCGAGCGCGCTGTGCAGGCGCGGGGTCAGCACCCGCGGTGGGGGCCGGGACGGGCACAGCTGTTGGCGGCCGGGAGGGGCGGCGGGGCCGCGCCCCGCTGAGTGACGGCCGGGCTGGGGCTGGGGCGGCTGCCGGACCCCCGCCCCCCGCAGCGGCGCAGCCGGGGCGTGTAGGACGCGCCGCCCGGGCTCGGCTCGGCTCGGCTCTCGAGTGCGGTAAGCGGGCGGAGGGGTGGCGGGTCTGGCCCGGCCCGGCCCTTATCTGGGCACAATTATTTGGCCAGCACCGGGCTGCGCCGGCTCGACATAAATAGCGGCCGCCTCCGCGCTACGAGCGACCGGCAGCGCTCACGGTGCCCGGCTGCCCTGCCTACCTGTCGGTCTAGCTGTGTGTCTGCCTGCCTGCCTGCCTGCCTGCCTGCCTGCCTGCCGGGTGGCCGTGCCCGCAGGGTCGGGGCGCTGCGCTGTGCCGGGGTGCGCGGAGCCGCCGGTGCCGCTGTGCCCCGGTGCAGCGGCCGGGACGCGATGACTTGTATCCGCGGCGGAGCGGGTCCGGGGGACCGCGGGCAGCGCCGGGAGGTGGGAGGCGGCCCGGACCGCGTTGCGGAGGGCTCTGGTGGTTGCGTTTCGCTGCTGTTGCGTTTGTAACGCTGTGAGCCCTGCTGGGAGGTAGTTCTCCAGGGCATGGATCGGTAGAAAGCTGCGCTGCTTTTGTACGGGACAAGTGGAAATTAGCGGGGAGGGGGAAAGATTCCTTGAGTCCCTGTGGCGTGTTTTCCATGGGTCGGGCTCTGTCTAGCTTGAGTTAGTCACTGACTTGCTTTGGAAGGTGCTGCCTATCTCAAAGATAACTTTCCTCCACTGCTGGACACAGCATCTGCCCTCACTCACGAGCCGTCCTGATGTGCTCATCTGCTGGCCTCTGCTTCTGAAACCGTCTTGCCTGGCTTGTGGGGCAGAACCCGTTGACCGCTGCCCCTTTCTCTGGACCCCTAGGCAGGGGTCCTGTCTCTTGTTGCTTTACATCTTTTCTTGAGAATTGGGCTTTGAGCCAGAAAGGTGCTCAGCCACGTGGCTGCAGCTATTTTTAGGTATGTATAAAATCCCTTCTTCGCGTGTGACTCGTCAGCTCACGTGGGAATGAATTCCTCGCTTCTCATCAAAGGGACAAGTTCTGTGCCGAGAGGTGGCATCTTCTCTCAGTCTGTCTGATGGAGGAAAGAATAGCGAGCAACCTTCTGAGCAAGCGAGCCCTGCTTCAGGTTATGGTAGTGAGCCCTTCATCTTTTGTCTGCTTGGAAGGACGAGCTGGGACGCATCATTGAAGCCAAGCACCATCTTGCCAGCACCATGGTGCCCAGAGCCAAATGCCTTTAGCAGTGGCGTAGAAGAGCCTGCACTGTTGGCTCTTGCACACTTTCTACCTATTGTACCCCAGTGTACATGTATTTGGTCATTCTGACAGGCATGCTGCATCTTGTGCTCACTGCTGCCCATTTCAAGGTCTGTTTTCCTCCAGTCAGGGCTCTCTTTTTTTACTATTGTTACTTTTCCCCCTTTCAGAATTGCTTTGTTTTGCACCCTGGCTCATCTTGTTCTTTTCTCCAGGTTTCTCAGATGTGATAGAAGAGTCTGATGGCTTTTCTCCAGATAACATGGTTTTGCACAATACCGGGCATATGTTGCTGCCTCCCCTCTTGCTTGTTGATTTGGAAAGGTCAAACAGGTGTGGAGACAGCCTGGTCTATCTCATTACTGATTTCGTTTGCTCATGTTTTATCTTCATTCACCATAAGGATAGTTTGATTTACCTTTTCAGGAGATCCTGAATGATCGTAGGAAGCATCTGTCCCTTGTTGCTTGGTGTGCAGCTGCATCCCGCAGAGCAATGAGCTGCTGAACACGATGTTTACAGATGAATTGTTTCTACTCTCCTGTTCGCTGCTTCACTGTTTTCCAGGCACATGGAGTTGTTGTGAAAGCCCAGTGCAGCCCAAGAGGAGGAGGCTAGGATCTGCTTTCTGACTTTTTTCCTCCATAGTTGGTGGCCATTTGTGAATTGTGAGCGAGGAAGACTCTGTCTTCACCTCTCTGTGCCAGGCGGAGCCTTGTAGTCAAAGTTTACTTTGACTCTTGGAAGAAACAGAAGATAAAGATTGTGTTCCATAGCTCCATGTTCCTAAATGGCCGCATGTTTTGTCACGGAACCACTGCTGGTGGCTCAGTGGTTCTCTGGTCCATCCGCAGCTCACAGTAGATCTCTCCTCAGCTATGGAGGTTGTGGCTTCAGATGGCCTGTGTTTAGAAACCCACAGAGGTGGAAACCCCACCTCCCTGGTGCCCTGTCTTAGAGCTGCATTGCCCTCCTGGGGGGCAGTTCTTCCTACTTGTTCATGGTGAATGAGATAAACATGTATCAGAGGCTGTCCTGGGTCAGACCAAAGTAATATCCAGCCAGGGATATCTATGGCTGGCAGCAGTGGGTAGCAGATGTGCTGGGGGAAGTGTGGAAAAGCAGGAATGCTTTCCCAGGGCTCTACCCCATCCCAGCACTGTGCTGTTTATTAGCTGTCATAGCTGGAGGTGGTATCTTTGTTTCTTCCAGCCTTGGAAGGCTGAGTGAGGGTCCCACCTCTGTTAAATGTCTCATTCAGATTCGGTGCTCAGTATACGCCACATGCTCATTGCTGCTGGAACAGTACTTGTTCTGTTCCGGTATTCATTAAGCATCAACATATCTAAGGCTTATTAATGGCACCTTGAGGGAGCCGCACTAGCAGCAGGGTGGGATCAGGAATGTGCAGATGTAGGTGTTTTACTAGCAGCAGACTGTGCTTTGCTTCAGGCTGTCTGTCAGGACCTTTGATTTACAGGACATTGCCATCGCCTGTGGAAGTGTCCAAGTGCCTGCTTAGTGCAAGACAGGAGCCTTTTTGCTCCTGTGTTCACATGGCATCCTTAGATTCAGCTGCTCCTTTCAGCTGGAGTGTGCCAAAGAGGCAGGAGTCCATCTGAGGAGTTACAGAAGTTCAGGCAGGGAACCCAAGGATCCCTTTTCAGAGAAGACTGGCTGTGAAGTTTCCAAGTGGACGGGATCAGTTACAGGGCAGGAACTGGTGTCACTAATGACTCAAGTGTACCCACACGCCTTTCATAGGGATTAGTAGTTAAGCAAATAAGTACATGCTGGGTGCATCAGAGAACCTCACCCCAAGTAGGAGAGCACATAACTGTGTTTACAAGTGTGTGCCTTAAAAGTATGCACACATTTTTACATGATAAGTGCAGCTGGGATGGCTTGTGTTTGCACTTGGGCAGAGTTTGACGCCATTATGTGTTGCCTGGTCACTAGACATCCAGGCTCTTTTCTGGATGGCCCTGGTAAGAAAGACCATGTGGTAAGAGTAGCATTGAGTTGTGTGACTTGCCGGCTGTAGGAGGGTTGAGAAGAGGAGGGCCAGGAGAGTACAACCAGTGCAAGACTTCCCTCGGCATCAGAAGGCGAAGAGAGAGGTCACAGAATCATTAGGGTTGGAATGGACCTCTGGAGATCACTGAGTCCAGTCCCTGCCAAGGCAGGGCCAAGCCACTTTGATCAAGCACAGGAAGCTTTCCCTACTGTATGCATGACCTCGGAGAGCAACCTGTTTGCTGTGGGGCTGTCAAGTGCAAGGATGGGAATGTCCACACTGGCACAGGACTGAAGCTGCAGCATCAAAGTGTTGTCTACAGCATATTGGTCTTCATTGCTTTAGAGTTCTGGATGGTGACAGTGACTCCAGATAGCGTTACGTGTTTTGCATGGCTGACATGTCGTCTAGAGAGGCAGAAGTCATGGTGTGCTTTGATACATCCAAGATGTCGCCTTTGAGATGTTTCTTTTCAAATAGAAATTCCATTGTGTCTTAGGTTGCTGGTTGTGAGGTTTTTAACAAACCAGAGGAAATACAGGTCTTCCTTGGAAAAGTCCTGAGTTTCCTGAAGGGACAGCGGATTTCCTGTTAGAATTGATTAGGCAGGAGCCTCTTGCAAGGAGCTGAGAGGACCTCAGTCTTTCTAGTTGCTGACTGGCTTGCCTGGCTCAATGAGGGTGAGTGCTGAGCTCTGTTTTCTGCATCTAATGTCAGAGCTTCTTTGGAGCATTCTTGGTGCACTCTTCTCATCCAGGGTATGAATGTGCTGGCACTGCCCAGCTCTACAGTGGAAAGGTTAAGGGACCAAGGTACACCTGATGGGCATTGCTTGCTGAGCAGGGGATGGGGACATCAGCCACCTCCTGTGCTCTGTTGTATTGATGCTTGTCTATTCTGCAAGCTGCACAAGGGCTTCTCAGTGTGAGAAAATTGCAGAGCAAGGTACTGTCGTGGTCTGGAGGTTGAGCGACTCACTGTCATGCTGCAAAAGCAAGGGGCTTAGCCAAGGTGACCTTCAACCATGTCTGAGCTCATGATGGTTTAACAACAGTTTGCTTCAGGGGAAGGCAGTTAAACCCCTTTGTGTTGAACTAGAATCGGGATTCAAACTTGAATCACAGCGGTGAGGACTTTGCTTCAGTTGGGTAAGTGAAGTGAGCACAGAAACCAAGTGTTTTAGAAATGCAGAGTATCAGCTTGGAGCCAGTTCCCGTCTGTGAAATCACCTCCGGGTATTCAGAGGAGGAGCTTGGACAGACCTGTGCATTCTTCTGGGACCACATCACAGAAAGCTTATATGGGCAAGGGACCTCTGGAAGTTTGTGGTCCAGTGCTCTCCTCTGAGCAGGAGGAGAACCTGACTCAGCCCCAGAGCTAGATCAGGCTGCCTGGTGCCTTCCCTAGTTGAGCATCACATACGAAGGATGGCGATTCCACCACCTCTGTGGTCCCTGTACCAGGGTTACACCACTCTCGCAGAAGGCAGTTTTCCTCTTGCCACAGCTTGCTCCCATTTCCCATTCCCTTCCCCTGTGTACCTCTGAGGAAGGCCTGATTCTGTCTTCTCTCAAAATCCTTTCCCTTTAGGCAGCGGATGACTGCAATTAGATCCAACTGCATCCTTCTTCAGGCTGAAGAAGTCCAGTTGCCTCCATTTCCCCTTGCAACTTCTGTGTCCCTGCCTCCTTGCCCATTCTGACAGCCCTGCACTGGAGCCTCTTCACCTGTGTCAAGACCTGTCTTCTTCTGGGGGCATCAGTCTGGACCTCCGTGGTGCTAAGCAGAGGGGCATGCCCTCTGTGGACTGCCTGGCTATATGCTTTCTAGTGCAGCTTGGACTGCAAATCCAGTGCAGTCTGTAGGATGTCTCTTGTAGCTTTAACAAGACATTTTAACATCTCGTACATTCAAGGTGGTGATGCAGAGAGTAAGCAGACCAGTGGTGCTTGACACTGCAGCCTGGTCTGTGTTTATGGCTTGTTAAAAAGATTATTTCCTCTCTGGCTGAGAAAATGGGATCTGCCTAATGAATAATCTACAAAAAATGAGCAGGAGACCATTCTCTTAAAAGGGAATGTGTTTAGGTATTTATCTTCCTTTCATTTCTCCAAGCCGAAGACTCGACATTCAGCGAGAGAAAATGTTCATTTGCAGTGGGGTAAACTTCTGAATGCCTGTACTGCAGGTATGGGGCACATGGTCACCTGCAAGGCTGCTGCTGGGCTCTGGTTGTGTCTTCAGAGAAGGGACCACTGGCTCCACTGTGATGCTTGTGCCTGTGTGCTGGAATAGGAACATTCCTGTACCAGCACACCTGCATTCGTTTCCCTTGTGACCAGGGGAACTAGTGGTAAGAAGCACCCAGCAGTTAAGCCTTTGGATGTGTAAGGCTGTGTGATGATACTAGGGACAGATTTAGCTCTTCCTGTACCCTGCTCTGGTTTCCTACTGGGTTTTGCAGAATTGGTGTAGACTCACATGTTTAGATATGGTCGCAGAGGGAGCCAGTGTGCATCGTTCCTTCTGTTGTCATTGGATCTGGCTGTAGTTTGTTGGTCATTTCTTGGGACTCCTGGGGGCTGGAGACATTGGAGTGCTCAGTGACTCAAACAGCAGGGCAGCTGAGGAGAGCTGAGGCTCTTGCACAACAGCACCCAAGTATGCTGGGATGCCAGCCCAGGGTTTGCAAGTTGTCCCATGAGCAGCAGAATCACCAGAGACTCACTTTTTGGTGTATTAATGTCCTTCATCCCTTCATCTGCTCCAATGCTAACACTTGTAATGGATCTCCCTTCCCCAGGTGCTTCTGGTACTCCCTGCCCCTACAGCTCCCTGCAAATAGCCCAGCTCTCCTTCATTTGCTGTCAGATAAAGGAGATGCCTAGTCTTGCTCCACACCACACCTCTGCTGAGGGACCCTTTGCGCACACGTGTGTGTTGCCAAGAAATCAGGGTTTGAGTCCCGCATCAGATTTTACTGGAGTTAGCTTTGAGGTTTATCAGAGGCCTGAGAGGCCGTGTCAAAATACAGTCTTCGTTCAAGAAACCAGCTGCAGCTGATCTGCTCCTTTTACCTGCACAGCACGTGTCTTGGATTTACACCTGGGTGATTCACTGCCATCTAAGTGTACGCACAGAAAGTACTTAACTTCTCTTGAGCTAATAGGAGATGGTCACTTGAGGGATGTGTAGTTCCTCAAAAAAAGCCCTGGTGTTTGTCTTAGAAGTAAAAAAAAAAAAAGGAAAAAGAAGTTGTGCAGCTGCAGAGGGGTTGATAGAAATCAGTTTGTTATTTTTACACTGAAATAATAGCTCTGAACTTTGAGATTTATACTTCAGCTATGAAAAAATCTCACACCTAAATCTCATAAATCAAAACCTGCATGAGTCAAATAGGAACTCTTCTTGAGCCAGGATATTCTCACGAGGTTAACTCCTGCGGCTGAGGCTGCTGAAAGACAGCTTCCGTCCTGAATACCCTTTTCAGACTTGCAGAAAAATCATCGATACCTGTGCTGGTGATGCTGCTTGGCTGCCTCCTTGTCTGAGACACCAGGCCCTCAGCTTGCTTTCTAAATTCAAAGCACTTAAAAAGTTTCCCAGTGGATTTGAGGGTTGTTTGGGGCTGGGGATGTGCATTTCGTTAGCTGTGGCTTTCGCTGGGGGCAGAGTACACAGAGTTCCCGTCCTTTATGCCTTTTGCTGGTGGTTCAGTGTGGCTGATGTCTTGGGATGCACCAAGCCCTCCTGATGCTGAAGCCTGCTGCAAAACACTGAAATTGGGGGTTGGATTGGACTGATAACAGAATTTATCACCAAAAAAGCCCTGTATCTTGGCTGAGATTTGTTGCTCTGCCTCTCTGTGCACGTATGGAAAGGGCTTTCCGTAGTTTCCGTGCTGGTGCACATGGGAGGTTGTGCAGGTAGAGGCTGGGCTTCCCAGCAGGAACATGTGCAAGCCCACCATCACCACATTACACAGCACCCAGGGGAAATCAGCCTTCATGTATCCTCTGTGACGCCTTTGTATTTTCTTGGACTTTGTCTTGCTCGCTGCTGTTCCTGTTGCTCTATCCAGTTCTGCTTTCTCGTTTGCTCTTTTCACTGAGGTTGTCAGAGCACTGGGGGATGATCCTCAGCTCTCCCAACTTAGCGGTACTTGTGCAGCTCTTCAGCCTCCCCAGGCAGACTCTTGCAGCCTGAGCCCGTTGCTGCCCTGTGCTGGCCCTCCCTGCATGCACACCTGAGAACCGTGAGCATGGACGTGAGGAAAAATTCCTTACAATGAGGGTGGTGAAACACTGTCACGGGCTGCCCAGGGAGGTGGTGGATGAGCCATCCCTGGAGACATTCAGGGCCAGGCTGGATGTGGTTCTGGATAATCTTATCTAGTGTATGATGTCCCTGCTCATTGCAGGGCAGTTGCACTAGATGAGCTTTGGAAATCTCTTCCAGACCAGACCATTCCGTGATTCTGTGGCCATGTCCCTGTGCCTCCTCTATGCTGTGGATGGAACACGCTGATCCCATGTGGGTCAACTTCCCAGGTCTCCACTGGTTCCCTGCAAGGAGGTCGATGTTACTCTCAGTGTCCCAGAAAGGGCATAGTGCTGCAGGGGGCTGTACAGCTGTAGAGCAGTGAAAGGAGTATTTCCAGTGTCGTATGGGATGCTTTTCGTTTTCACTTGTTCTACAACACCCATTTGTTCAGCGGGCTTGGATCCTTCAGAAAAAAATTGTCCCATCCCCATCATAATCCCAAATGTTGCCTTGTTTTGCTGTTGTTGATTCATTTTGTCTTCTTGTATTCATGATAGGAACAGTCTTCCCTGTAGATGACCTGTGGTGTGTGTTAATCTGCCACATGATTTAATTTTCCTCCTTGAGCCTTTTTATTGGTCCTCATGTGTACCAGCTTGTGTGCTCTTCAGTCTCACCAAGTGCAAGTGTTTGGGCTGTCTTCTCATGTGTCTGATGAATACTTTGGACAATGAGACCTAATACCTTGCTGTCTTCGTAGTCAATATGAATTTCAATTTTTGGAGGAGTTAAAGTTGTAATAACATCAGTCCTATGCAGCTCCTGTATACTACATATATATTTTGCTGTGATGCTCCCTTCATTGATTGAATTAAAAGTGTAGTGGTAATGAATATTTTAATGAAGAACAGCAAGAAATAGAAGCTGCTGTCTTAGGAAGGCGTTGATAGTAGACTTGATGGAGCAGTTTTGTGGTGACTGAGGGTTAACTCTTCCATGAATGTCCTGGATTTCAAATTTGGATATGATATTGAGTTGTGCTGGAGGTTTTGGGTTGCTCTGGAGTGCAGGTGTGGGGCGACCTGTGTTAAACAATGTCTGAACCCTAGCAGGGGTCAGGAAGAACTGTTTGTGGCAGTGGCTGTTCCAGTGCGTTGTGTAAGTGAAACCAGTTATGCTTGGGCAGAATTTACCAGGTTTTTATTTCTGGCAGTACAAAACCCTCTGGCCATTTACAGCAGATCATAGAATTGTAGAATACCAAGTTGGAAGGGACCTCAAGGATCATCTAGTCCAAGCTTTCTTGGCAAAAGCACAGCCTGGACAAGATAGCCGAGCACCCTTTCTTGCTAAATCTTAGAAGCACCCAACAATGAGGAATCCACCACTTCCCTGTGGAGATTATTTCAATGGCCGATTGTTCTCATTGTGACAAATTTCCAAGATAGTCTGGACTATTTTGTTGACAAAAACTAGAAGAGGAATAAAACTTTTACATGAAAGACGGGCTATTTTGTGTTTTTTCCCAGCACTCCTTAGCACAAGAGGATAGGAGAGGCTGGGGATGGGGAGGTGAGGAGTAGCAAGTGAACATGCTGATGCTGGAGGCTGCAGTGCTGAGCTGGCAGGGTTGGTCTGGTGGCATGGAGCAGTACCCAGTACTCTGCACCATGGCATGGTGTGGTCTCTGTGGCAGCTCTGGGGTTGCTGGCTCTGTATGACTGCACCAGTGGGGCTGAGAACCCTGCCCCATCCCAGCAGTTCTGCTTGGGGTACATAGGGAACAGAACTCTCCCCATGGGGATTTGGGCCGTGCTTCAGCAGGCTCTGCACCTGTCCTCACCCCTCAGGGCCTTTGCTATATGCAGCCCCGGCCTCATATCTCTGCAGGATGCTTTGAAACCCGAAGCGCTTTCCAGAAGCATTCCCTGTGCGCACTGACGTCCGACGTCTGTCCTGCCTTTTGCCTCTCGGTGCTGACAGTCTCCGTCCTTCTGGCAGGAGGCAACAAGGTCAGCGCTGCCGAGCTCCATCCCACCCAAGATGCCATGGCTAGAAAGGGGCTGGGACTTCCTCAGGAGTGGTTGTCCACACGTCACCGAGATGGAGGTTGCCATGTGCATGGCAGCTGTGGATATTTTAAGCCATTACAGGGAATTTATCAGCCCAGGGTGGGTTATCCGCTGCCATCCTGCCTGCTCTTAGCTCCGGCTGCTTCCACAGCAAGGGAGTCAAAACTAAGACTTGAATATGAAATACAGGCTAGTAGTGGTTTGTGTGCTTTAAGCTAAGGTTGCAGTGGGATGGCACATCTCCAGGTGCAGGTCCAGGCTGCTTTTCTAGGACCTCTCATGTCAGAACAATAAATTGTTGTAATAACAAGTGTTTGTTCTTCATCGAATCATAGAATGGTTTGGGTTGGAAAGAACCTTAAGATCATCCAGTTCCAACCCCCCCTGCCATTGGCAGGGACACCTTCCACTCGACCATGTTGCTCAAAGCCCCATCTAACCTGGCCTGGCCTTGCTGGGTAATCGTGATAAAGGCTCTGCTTTTCTCTATGCCAATGAGAAGGGCAGCCCTGCTGGGGCTGAGCTGCTGGACGTGGCTCCCAGCCTCACCCATGCACAGTTGCATGGCTGCTGCGCATCAGCGTCACAGCTCGAGGTGCCTTGCACTGACTGCTGCAGGGATTGGTAAAGCGCAGGAGTGCTGGGGTCCTCACTGCCTTGCTTATCCAAGCCCATCACTGCTCCTGTTTCCTCATTCACCCTCTGCTGCCCTTGACCCTGCTGCCTGCAGGTTGACTGTATGGAGCAAACCATCCACAAAAAGCTGGTTTTTACCCTCTGTAGGAGCTTTGGGGGCTGTTCCTCCTATCTAGGAGGCAACATTTCCTGGCGCTCCACCTCCTAAGTGGTGAGTGGTAGGAATGCGAGTGATGCAAGAATTGCCATCACACCAGCAAGACACCAAACGCTTGACCAGATGACAGCTCTAAATTTAAGGGCTTGCTGGCAGGCCATGTGTGTGTTAGTGTGCCCTTTTGTGACCAAGCTGAAGATAATTCTCCTATCTGGGCCGGCAGCTGCGCTGTAAGTTGCATAAAGAGACTTCTCCACTAATGAAGAGCGATCATGAAAACATGATCTGCCCTAAGAGTATGGGCAAACCTGGAGAGATGTGACTTGGGTTAGGGCCCTGATGCCCTGCAGAAGCTGGAAAGAGGCTATTTACAGAAACTCAGTTTGGCTCCTTGAAAAAATGAGTAGGCCTTGCTGTTATTTTAATGTAAATACCACTTGAGAGAATAACGGGACTTCTTTAAACTGTAGGAAAAGCCAGTTTAAATTACCCAGAGTTCAATACCCTCTGCAAAAATGGAGTCAAAGACCCTTATATGTGCAGACTGTTCTATGGAAATTTCAGCAAAAAAGCAGAATCAGACATGGTTTTGTGTGTTGTAGTGAGTGTATGTTTAACCCATTTGCATGTTTTAAACACATTGACCTTTGTAGGTCTACTACAGTCTTTTAGAGCTGGCAGAGATCCAGTTATGTGCATGTGATTGTGTATGGCATTTTATAGTAGGAGACATGGGATAAACCCCTGGGTCAGAAGGGCTTATCCAGATAGGTCACTTAGTACATTACTCCTGCTACTCCTCTTGAAGGGTTGGTTTAGGTGTGCAGTAACACTCAGGTCAGCTGCTTAGCTTACAGCAGCACAAACACATGTTCTCTTGGGGAAGGCGGGTCACTAAACAGTGCGTTCAGCCAGCAGCTTCCTGAGCACAAGGGGATAATGCTTCCTGATCTCCTTCTGGTCTTAAAACACGAGGAAGAGTGCTGCACTGCAGCCTTGTGGAGGTTTGCAGGGCTCAGAGGTTCTCAGTGATGCCACAAATCTGTTTTCCCATCTGGTGACTGCGTTATCTGGAGTGCCATGTGCAGAGAGGTGTTACTGGGGGCTTGTAAGGGCATGAGAGCTGCAGTCTATGGTTTCTCGTTTATTGTCTTTCAAGGAAATAAATGCCCAGGACACTTTGTTAATATCTGGTATCATTTGACATCTGTAGCCAGGGTCCTGTACAAAGTACTTCCTCAGTGCTGCCCTGTAAGTCTGTGATGGGGCAACGTGCTAGTGAAGTTGTGCCACTCTCAGGAGCATGGGCTGTTACTTGTGTGTAGGATATGGACTGGAGGGCCTGAGCAATCCTGGCTTTGAAGTCAGCCACGCTTTAGGCATAAATCTTCTGCAACTCTGTGGTATTTGGCATTCCCCAACCAGACGGGCCACCGTGTCATGTTTCATGTACTCAGTGTTACGCTTCTTGTTTTCTTTTCAGGTCCTCTTTCTGCATAAAAGTGAGATTCACGAGACTCCTCTAAGATGTCATACAGAAAGGAGCTAGAAAAATACCGAGACCTGGATGAAGACAAGATCCTTGGAGCTTTGACAGAGGAGGAGCTCAGGAAGTTAGAGGATGAACTGGAAGAGCTGGATCCTGATGTAAGTAATTTTTACATGGGATTTCTAGGTGATATATCTCTGTATTTGTAGGGGAATGGGCAATACTAGTAATCCGTATCTAAGTGAGATCCTTTGCAGAGCCTGTACTCGGTGCAAGGATGGAGGAGACTGGCCACAGGTGAGCAGCAGTTTTGCTATCACAAGCACGGGCTACACATGGAACTGTTTCTGTGATACTCCTCTACCCTTCCCCCACTGTGCTCGCTCCGCTGTTACTTACAGCACCAGTGTAAGCCAGTACTGGTGCAGCGCGGTAAACCTGCAGAAACAGGATCTCTTGCTTCTGATCAGGCCACCTTGGAAGGAATGTTTTGGGATTTGTACATTGTTTGGAGATTTTTTTCATAGCAAATTTCAGACGGTCTGTATTTTTCTCCATTTAGGCAGAAATCCAAATCCCAGAGTTTTGTGAAGAGGGACAATTGCTTCTTAGCAATCTCCCAATATTAGCAAGAGCTGCACATATGCAAACACTGGGCCTGCTGGTGCCAAGCAATGAAAGCTGTTTGGAGGCGACGGTCCTGTGGCCCCAGCAGGGGATGCGCAGAGCCAACTGGCAGGCCCCTGCATTACGGCAACGTTAGATGATGAAGCTGGGCACTGCCAAGTGAGAGATTGTTCCTGCCACAAGCAGTTAGTGTTCCTGGGGGAAATGATGGGCAGTGGTGATTGCATCATCAGTATTTTTAATTGCAACACAGGAAAATAATTAAGAGGAGCAGGCTGGCTCCCGGGACTGAGCATATATGTGGGCTGATGGGCTGGTTACAGCTGACTCGGAGGACACAGTCAGGCAGTGTGCTGTAAAAGGTCCATAAAGGTAAAAACATGTGCCACTGCAGGTGTAGCCTGAGTGCAGGAGTTAAAGCACAGATATTGCATGCTCATCCCTCGTAGCATGAAGCCTGAGGAAGCAAGCTGTTTCCTACACCTCCTTCCTTGCGCATTAGCGCAGTTCTCCTCTCTTGCCTCCCAAGGTTGCGCAAGCCTAATTGCTTCCTATTAGTCATTGTCCTTCCCAGGATTTTCACTGATAAAAATTTAAATTATAATGAATTAGTTTTATTCGGCAGGCATGGAAGGATCTGTGTGGTGTTCAGAATCACCTTGGATGCCTTAAAAAGTAAATGTTGACTTCTATCCAGCAAAGCTTTAAAGAACATGCTTAGTGCCAAATCTGGGAATAGTCTTACTTACTGCATTAAGGCTGTTCTATATTTACACATAAGCAGGTGCTTACGTGCCGCATGTGTCAGGCACAAAGCAACTTCCCACGGTGGCTAATGTGACTGAATTGCAGGAGGCAGTTTGCGGAAGGGCTGAGGTTTGCAGGGGGTTTATTCTGAATGGAGTGACCTTCTCTGTAGTTTTGTGATGGACATGAAGGAGAGGAGCTCACAGCAGCTGTCTGCTCTGCTCTGCTCTGCTCTGTGGAAGACCATGGATTTCCCTGAACTGTTTTTTTGTTTGGACACATGGGCGTATGGGCCCACCGGCATGCCCGTATAGGGAGAAGATTGCTTGAGTTCAGCGGCTTGGTTCTGATGCTGTAACTGTTGCGAAGAGGCAGCAGCAATGGTGAGGGTGGGGAAGAGGCTAGGAATAGCAGGAGGTGATGACTGATAGCTCCCAGAGAAAGCTGCTGTTGTGGAGAAACGCCCACTTGGCAGCATGGAGATCTTGTAGTGGAGCCAGAATTTGAAATTGCAGGGGGGAAGGAGCTTCACGTGTCTTAAATTATGTGGGAATTGGTGAGATCCAGATAACCTTCCACAGAAGGACAAGGAAACTGGAGAGGAGAGAGGGTTTGATGGATGAGGCCTGCAGAGGTAACCTGTGTTTCTCCCCTCTCTGCCCAGAACGCATTGCTGCCGGCAGGGCTCAGGCAGCGGGATCAGACACGAAAGCCACCAACTGGCCCGTTCAAAAGGGAGGAACTCATGGCCCACCTAGAAAAGCAGGCAAAGGACGTTAAAGACAGAGAAGACTTGGTTCCTTTCACGGGTGAAAAGAGAGGTATGGTCATCGTTTGCACCACACTCTGTGTGTTGTGATGAAAGGACAGTGCGTGCACAACAGAAGGGCTGTGCCTGACCTTCATTGCTAAGCATGACTTCATTTTGACACCACTGGGGTGGTGGATCTGCTGTCTAGCTCCAGCCCATGTTGGCTGATAAACTGGGTTGTGCCCAAGAAGTTGATGTGCTCGCGGATTTGGGTACCATCTGGTAAGTGATGGACAAAGGCTGTACCGCTATGCAGCCTCTCTCCATCCCCATCCCACTGCAGCTGTATCAAGCTCTGGGGTAGACATCATCTTCTGTCCTCTCCTGTTCCTCCTCTGCCCTGTGAGCTCTGGAGGCTGCACTCTGTCTTCCAACACTACCTTTCATCCCCCGTCCTTATGTTCTGAACTTCATCTTGTTACAGAGAAACTCCACAGCTCCCCTCAGCTGTGACGATCCCAACAGTTCCTATCTAGTCTTCGTCACCTCTTGACAACCCCGGCCCCATTTCCCAGTCTTCTGCAGTTTGCGTGTTCCTGCCTCCCTGCACCATACCCTGTGCCCCTACTCTGTGGTCCTGGGGCTTTTGAGCAAATGGTTTGCTCTGCCTCTTCTCTTGTCTCTCCTTCTGGCATCTTTTTCTGTTCTCCTGGGACATGCTGTATTATCCAAAGGACATTCCTGCTCCCGTTAGCCCTCTGAATACCATCTGATGTGAGACATGGTCCTGTCTAATCCTTGCCTCTGGGTGCCAGCAGCTTCTCAGCAGCTTTTTTCTGGTGTTGCCTCCCCCCTTACCATGATCCCCCTGCAGCAGATTTGGTTGCGTGATGCTCTCACTGCTGGTTGCCCCATGCCAAAAAAAAGGTGCATGAAAATTTAAGCATGTGAGCATGCTTCCCAGTTGTGTTGTTTCTCAAAGCTGCCTCCTTACTGATCCACATAGCTTGCTGTGAAAGAGCTTGTGTTAAATCTGTCCAGTTAATAAAACTGGAGGTAGTGATTTTAGGAAAAAAAGGCAAGAATAAGAAAAAAAAAGAAAAGAGCTTTCCCTGAAAGAAGTAATTGAAAAGAGTAAATAGAGTGCTATCAGGAAGAGTGATTTAGCAACTTCAAGCATACCTTAGCCCAGCAGGTAATAGCAGCGCTCAGCAGGAGGTGAAGGTATTTCAGGCATTTTCAGCCTTCAGCTCCTGGTCTGAGCTAATCATATTTCAATCTGATGTGATCTCAAACATGTTAAAAATATTTTACTTGTAACACACCATTGAGTGAAGACATTACTTACAGTGACTGTGAGGCAGAGGTAGTAAATTATATGTTCACAGCTGTGGAAATAAATCACCGCATTTGCAGTTCAGAGGGTTATTTACTAGCTTGCCGTGGGAGGTGCTCTCCCTGGCCATGCTGCTGGACAGGGTAGGAGTTGGCGCGTGCATACATGCTGCAATATGATATATAATGCTGTGTTTGAATGCACCTATTAATTTAAAGTTCAAACTCGTAATGAAGCATGACTGAGATATGAAACTTTCTACAGTTGAACCCCGTAAGTTTTAATGGCCCTGAGATGTCAAGAGGAGTTGCCGTATGATGGCAGAATTAAGCTGCTCTGTTTTTCCTGTTCCCTGCTGAGCTGATCAGATGGTGTGCAGTTTGCTGAGCCACATATCCGGTGAGACAGTGACTCCGGGTCCCCACACCACGGCAGAGCTCAGGGTAGCAGCCCTTCCCAGGCAGGGTATCAAGAAGGTGCCTGGCGGCGTAGGCACACACGGCTCTGCCTATTTCTGTGGGAGCAGCTATGTCCCAGGAGGCAGATTCCTGCCCTCTTCATCAGGGCGGCAGTGCGCAGGCAGGAGATGGGCTGTTTTGGATAAGGCTGTTTATAGCAGCCTCTATTTCAAACCGGGGGAGCCTGAAGCACAGTTGCTTCTTCCTTGAGGCTAAATTTAGCCCCTTCTGTTTCTGCACATCCCTGAGCAGCAGGATCTTTTTTTCTCCCCTTTGGTGCTGCTGACTCTGGTTTCAGAGAGGGACAAAAATAGTCCTGGCTGGTATGCCAGGCTGAGAGCTTTGCGCTCGCTATCTCCCTGCAGTGATCCTGGATTATCTCAGGGGAGGGGACTGCTCTGGGATCCCTCCCCCCACCTTGCAGCAGCGCTGGGTTTACCCAACAGACTGCTCCATGCTGTGGTGGTATGAGACGCCGCAAGCTTCATGCTGTGTGTTCTTCAGTGGCAGCAGGGGCAGGTGCAGGTAGATGCCCCGCTGTGAAATCTCAGACCTTCACAAATAGATCTGCCCACCAGCTGGCGCTGCGAGCAGTGAGAGCTAGGAGCATTGCATGCAGTGCATGCTGTGAACCCTTCCTGCTGCCCCACACCTCCTTGGGATGCAGCCAGCTTTGGCAGAGAAAGCCTTGTGGCTTGTCTGGTGATCATCCTGGGCATGGGGTCTGCCAGGAGCCCACGGCATTCAGAGCTGGGCTGGAGCTGTGCAGTAAGTGGCACAGCTCCTTATCCAGATGGGAAGGGCCTCAAACAAGCATCCGAGATGGCAGCTTTATGTTACAAGCTGTACCTGTTGCTTTGCACCTCTGACCTGTTACTGTCCCGGGAGATAGCGCATGGAGGTCTCCATCTGGCATGCCCCCTGTGTCTCTCTCCCCCCTGCCCTAATGTCCTCTGCAGCAGTGTTGAGCTCATTGAGCTGCCCCAAACCTGCTTCTCTTTGCACCCCATGTGCTTGCCGGGCTGCCGTCCCTGCCTGCTGCCAGGCACCCTCCACTACCTCCTTTCCTTCCTCTTCTGACTGAAGTACCATCTGCCCAGTCACCATGCATTTGGAGTTAGCAGCAGGAGCTGTCTCCCTGGCAGGACCGGTGCTGCACAGTGCTGGACCCAGGCTCCTGGCCTCTCTGATCCACGTGAGTGCTGACAAATCTCCATCCCTTTCATGCAGCCTTCAAAGAAGTGAAGTCCAGGGTCGGGCTGTGCGTGGCTTTCTGACTGCTGTGTGTTGGACCATCATTGTCCTGTGCAAATGGACTGCCAGGCTTTTGTAGGTGCAGCCTCTGTGCTGGTGAAAGAGTCCAGCTCCACGACTGGAGGTGTCTGGCAGGTGCCTTCTGGCTCACACCGCAGCACAACTCAGGCCAGGCTAATGGGAAGGGATTCAGTGTCTGCTTCAGTTTTTCTCTAGGTCTTTGTGCCCCCCTGTCCTTTCTGCTGTGCAGATCTCACCCATGGAAATGCATCTGCACAGCTAATTGTAAGACAGGTGCTATAGCTATACTGAGAGTGATCTTGTTTTGTGTTTCTAGGAAAAGCTTGGATCCCCAAGCAGAAGCCGATGGATCCTGTTTTGGAAAGTGTGACCCTGGAGCCGGAACTGGAGGAAGCCCTTGCTAATGCCTCTGATGCAGAGCTCTGTGACATTGCTGGTAAAATAGTTTCACGTGAATTGAAAAGTTGTTTGACTACTAGTTTCTTTTTGTTTGTTCTTTCGTGGTAAATGAGCCATTGAACATTTTGCTATTAATCTGAATGCTGGCAAGTTCGGACATGATTTGTTTCTCATTAAAAGAGAGAAGTGTATGTTTAAAGTTACTGGCAGCTCTTGTAATTTATTCAGGAGCATAGACCAAAGCTGAGGAGAGAGAAGAATCATAGAACCAGCTAGGCTGGAAAACACCTTTAAAGTCATCCAGTCCAACTGTTTCCCCAGGACTGCCGAGTCCACCACTAAACCATGTCGCTGAGGGCCTCATCTACATGGTTTTTGAGCACTTCCAGGGACGGTGACTCCACCACTGCCCTGGGCAGCCTGTTCCAATGCCTGATCAACCTCTCTGTGAAGAAACCTTTCCTAATCTCCGATCTAAACCTCCCCTGGTGCAGCTTGAGGCTGTTACCTCTTGTTCTATCGCTTGTTACTCGGGAGAAGAGGCTTATCTCCGCCTCAACTACAACCTCCTTTCAGGCAGCTGTAGAGAGCAATGAGGTCCCCCATGAGTCTTCTCCAGACAGGCCATCCAACCAGTTTCCAACCCAGTAGAGTTTGGAAAGAATCCTCCTATCCAGACCATGAGCAGCCAATTTCTGCAGGAGAACGCTGTGGGAGACAGTGTCAAATGTGTTACTAAAGTCCAAACAGACAATGTCCACAGCCTTCCCCTCATCAGCCAGGGATTTGTCAAGGGAACAGCGCATGCTCTTTAATTTCTTTTCCTGACTCTGCCACTGAATCTTTGCAAATTGCAGCCTGTCACCTTCAGGAGCTCACCTTTTTTCGAGCCAAACCTCTAGGAAACAAGCAGACCCAGTGAGAATGTGGATTTCCTGTGTAACCTATTATGAGAGCTGTCAGGTTAGAGCCAACTTGCAGCGGACGCGCAGGGATGTGATTTGTTAAGAAGCTTTTCCAGCTCATTCTAAAGCCATGGTTTTCTTGCATTTTGTGCGGTCAGTCGTTTTTGTGAGTGTTAGTTCACAGGTGGGGGAATCTGGCACTGAACAGTTGCTGCGCTTGATGACTGAGAGGCAGGTTGAAATACACAGCAAGCTGGAGGGTGGGGGAGAACAGTTTCAGGTGCCTCGTTCGAGCGCTGACAGTGAGCTCTCCACCAGGAGGCTCAATGAGCCGAGGACCGGCATGGTCCCTACCTCCTTGAGGGGCTTACACCTCCATGCTAGGCAAGTTCAAGCAGCGTCTCATTGCTGCTTCTCTGGCACTGTTGTCTGAATGGGGAAGACCTCCTGCAAGCCTCCTTGCTCTGCCACTTCAGAGATGGCAATATTGGTGTCTTGCTGAAGCCAGTAGCATGGACTTAGCTCTGTGACTGGGATCATATGTCTTGGCCAAAGGAGCATGTGAACACCCCTGTCATGGTTCAACGTTATTCTCAGACTAAAGCCAAAGCGCAGCACTGTTCCAGCTGCTAGGGAGAAAATTAACTCTGTCCCAGCCGAGATCAGGACAATCTCTGGTGTTTCACTAAACTCACATGTCCCTGCTGGTGTAGCAGACAATGAGTATTTCAGTGCTACTGGCTCTTCTTGCAATTCCATTTCCTTCAGACTTCCATACTCCCTAGCAGTATTCACCTTGCTGGAAGTCTGTAAGCTAGCCTGTAGAATAACCACCTCAACTAGACATCTTCTACATAATAACACCATATTCGTCCTTAGAAATGTGTTTCTGCATTAAGGCGTCCAGCATACATACCCTGGCCACACACTGCATCTTTGGGTTTTGCTCTGTTCTTCTAGAGCCATATGAAGCCCTGTCCTATAAAATCTGCCTTTCTAAACTCCAGCTCTGTGCAGCAGTTATTTTCACAGAGAAATGCTGTTTTGGGGCACCTTGTTCTACAGTTTTTGGGAGAATGGACTTGAGGTGGCAGCAGGAGAACTGATGAGATACAAGCTGTGCTGAAACCTCAATATTGACGGTGGCAGTGTTGCTTCTGCCTGTTTAGCAAGGGTCATTTATAGGAACTTGTTTTGCTCCTGCCCATTTAGCAGGGCTTATTGTCAGCCATGATGTGTTGGATACCTTCCTTGGCAAGGCCAGTTGGACAGCTCTTGTGGGTGGCTCCCATCAAGACCTGGAAGGTCTCCTGTGTCTTTGGTCAGCTGTGGGAGGCAGAAATGGGATGTCTTCATTCCCCCCGAGTTCTTTTGAATAATACACAGCAAACACCAGACTTTCAAACAGCAGGTCTCTCTTGTCTACCAGCACAAGCTCTAGCCCACAAAACCCTGCATGGTCATAACAGCAGATCCTTCCCTCTGTTCACAGTCCTGGCTGGTGGAGAGATTCTGTTGCCGGAGTAAGCTGTGTTTGGGGCATATGTGTGTCCCCAAAATGCTGAGCCTGCAAATTATTTCTGTGGGCTGTTTTGCACTCCTGAAAACTTCATCTGTGACTACGTGGCAGCGAAGGGGTCCAGCTAAAATACAAACAGCAAACCCAAAGTGCCCAGCCTCACTCAGACTTTGCGACGGAGGCTGCTGGGCTCTGTGAAATCCAAACAGGGATGTGGATGGTGGTGTTTGTTCACATCCTTTGCTGCAGACTTTTCTGCTTGTGCAACCGAGACCTGGAGTTACAGTGAGCTTACGCCATACCAGATGTCATTCATGTTATGGGCCTCAGGAATAGCCTTCTCCTGCAACTCCTGGCCCTTTTTGGCCAAGCATTGAGGAATGGTGATGGGCTGATTCCAACCAAGTGTAAGAGGAGCAGCTCATGGGAAAGCGAAGTGCCTTTGTGGTGGCATGTTTGAATTTTAGGGAGTTATGTCCTCTATTTTTTTTAGCTGCTGTGCACATCTGGGCCAAGGTTTCTTCAAATGTGCCTGTTCATAGCAAGTGTTCACGTGTCTGCATTTTTCTTTAAAAAGTCATGTAGTTGTAAAAGAAAGGTTGATTAAAAAGCCAGTTTATTTTTAAACATGAACTTCCTGTGAGTAGCAGAATTATTTTTAAAACAGAACCTTGCCCAAATGTTTCTAAGCCATTGGCTTCCCACTGCTCATGTGCAGCTGGCATGAATGTCAGCAGATCCCCTTGGGCATGTTTCAATGTGCATTTGCATATGGGTTTTGCAGCTATGAGCCTGAGGTACACAAACTGGCAGAAGTTCAGCTTTTGGGCTCCTACAGTCTTTGACTTTTGTTCATACCATCACTTTCTGCATTTTATCTGAGCCAGCAGAGCTTTAGCTTCTTACAGGGTCAACTTCTAAGCTTACACAGATCAATTCAAAGCACACCACCACCACTGCCCTGCTTGTTGTTGAGTAAAAACATAGAGTGCATTGCCGTGCTTTGGATGGCAGTCATCACCTCTTATGTTGCTGCCTGAGGGGTCGGTTTGGCTCTGCATGGAGCGCAGCGCATCTCACACACTGACTGTCACAGTGAGTGGCATGTGCCCAAGGGGGATGAGGATGCGCAGGCTCATGCTGGACTGGACCCCTTAGGTTAAATCCTACCGATGGCAATTTTAGTGTTTTATTGTCTTCCCCTCACTATTTTTGTGTGATGCTGAATCAAGTTGGCTACTGAGAAGCCTTTTGTCTGTTGTTCACAAGATGATGGTCCTCTTCTTCTATGAATTGTGTTACATTGGAATGAACAAGGGAGCATATCTGAGCCCTGTTGTGCATTTATGACAGCCAGAAGGCTTGGTCCCTCTTTTGTATGTTGTTCTGTGCTTGTCCAGGGAAAGGTAATGTGCTACAGACCCTCATCCCAGGAAGCACAGTGTGTTTGCATCTTTTTGTGGCTTTGGAGCCATAGTAACTCCTGTACTCCTTCTCTTTTTCTGTAGCCATCCTTGGTATGCACACCTTGATGAGTAACCAGCAGTACTATGAGGCACTGGGGAGCACCACCATTGTGAACAAAGAGGGGCTCAACAGTAAGTGATTTAGAGTGTCAGCAGGCTGCAGCATTTGGCTTTGAAGCTGCTAGCAGAGGCAAAGTGAGAATTATTTTTAGGCTGAATGCCCTCCATCACTCGGATCTGGACACGGAGAGCATTTAGCAGCAGGCAGTCTGTCCTGTGCCAGTTGGCCCCAGTGATAGGCAGTGTCTGTGTATATACATGAGCACAGGTGGAGCTGATGAATGCTTGTTCAGTCTCTTCATTTTGCATCTGTGTGTCCAGTCATGCTTCCCTCTCCCAGCACTGCTTCTGGAAGAGACCATGCTGCTGCTCAGGGTGCTTTCTGTTTCATGTCTTGCTTGTCACTCCCAGGTGTGATTAAGCCCACACAGTACAAACCGGTTCCTGATGAAGAACCGAACTCAACGGATGTGGAAGAAACTCTGAAACGAATACAAAACAATGATCCTGACCTTGAGGAAGTCAACCTTAACAATATTATGGTATTTGCTCCTTTCTACTCTCCTCTCTTAGTAATAGAACTAAATACTTGATACACAGAAGGCAGAAGCCAACTGTATGTTGCTGCACAGTGATACCATAGCACTGTGTGATGCCAGACAAGGAACGTCAGTGCTTCCTGTCTCTCTTTTGGGCAACAGGGATTGTTACCTGCTGTGGGGCAATGGTGTGGGGTTGGTAGCAGGAGGACTCCTGCAGGTGCCTGAAAGAGCGGAGCTGTGTTTATGGTAGTATGGGAGACCCATCTCCAGCCTGTCTGGTTAAAGGCATTCTAGGTTGCTTTAGCAGTTTAGTCAGGCACATTTTGGGGGTAGGGGGCTGTTCATGTTCAGATAAAATGGTGTGAGGAAGAAGGAAAAATCCCGACACTTGCAATGACAATATGAAGAAACCTCCTTTCTTGCAGATAGCCCCGTCTATCTCCCACCCATCCCTTCTCTGGGACACCTTTACTACTTGTAGAAAGCAAATCAGGGCACAGCACCAATTCTTAGTTAGCTCTGGTACACATACACATACTAAAAAATACAGTTTCCATCTGTCCCCCCTGACTCCAGGTCCTGCATCCCATGGGCTCTGTTGAATGGTGATGACATACTCAAATGGCAAGAACATGGTTAACTGTGCATGCACATTAAAAACACTTGTGCCATGCCACCTGTACCTTTCTATAAGGAAAAGATTTTTACTTTCGTGTACTTGATTCTGGCTAGTGACCCTAAACGTCCCTTGAGGACAGCAGGTTGAGGATCTGTCAGGCAGGCGCTTTTATGTGTGTTGGACTCATAACTTTGGGACACAGTTTGGAGAACTGGGGAACGGTGGAGATGGCAAACTGCTGGCCCCTGTGTTATGGCTTTGACTGTAGGTGATTCCACACGGTGAGATCCACATGGTGTGGCAAGAACTCCAGTGTGAGGATACCACTTAAAATTTTAGACAGGGAAAAATTTGTGCATCTGAAAAGGCTATCTGGAGAGCTGGATAAGTGAAAACCACTCATTTTGTGGGAACCAGAATAAGCAGCGTAGATACGTTAGCCTGAAAGAAGTTGTATAAAGCAATCAATCAGAGGTGTCTGTGGTTTGTACTACAAGGAGGTGGTTTCATATCTTTCTGGATCAAGCCCCATAAGTGGAAATTTTCCTGAACGTGACATTAATATTGCTCAGTGCTGTCATTTGTATTAAAAAGCACAGTAGCAGCACTTTGTAGGCTCATGGATCTTAGTTACATACAGCCCTGCAGCACCTGTGCTCCTAAGTAGATGAGTTTCTGGGAAATTAAATTAAACAGTAGGAACACTGTAGCTTCAAATCAAAGCAGTGAGCTATCAGAATAGTGGGAAATTGAACTGTAGAATCACAGAATGGTTTGGGTTGGAAAGGATCTTAAAACTCATCCAGTTCTAACCCCCTGCCACAGGCAGGGGCACCTTCCACTAGACCAGGCTGCTCAAAGCCCTGTCCAGCCTGGCCTTGAACACTGCCAGGGATGCGACAGCCACAGCTTCTCTGGGCACCCTGTGCCAGTGCCTCAGCACCCTCACAGGGAAGAACTTCTGCCTAAGATCTCATCTCAATCTCCCCTCTGTCAGTTTAAAGTCATCCCCCCTTGTCCTGTCATTACACGCCCTTGTAAAAAGTCCCTGGTCAGATTTCTTGTCAGCCCCTTCAGGCACTGAAAGCTGCTCTAAGGTCTCCCTGGAGCCTTCTCTTCTCCTGGCTGAACAAGCCCAACTCTCTCAGCCTTTTTTCGTTGGAGAGGGGAAGAAATTGCCGTGCTCCTTAGTCAACACTGGTTATAGCAATAGAACTTGTAAAAACATTTGTTGACTCCTTCTTAGGTGACTTCCGTGCATTTGGTGATTTGACTTGGGTAAGAAATTTAAAGTACCATCTAAGTGTATCACGTTTCTTCATATGGCTAATGGCCTAACAGGTTTTCTGCACTTCTTTTCCCAGAATATTCCCATACCAACTCTAAAAGCTTTTGCGGAAGCTCTGAAAAATAACACCCATGTGAAGAAGTTCAGTATAGTTGGGACACGGAGCAACGATCCTGTTGCTTTTGTAAGTACTGTTGGCTCATCGTCTTAAAGTTGTGTCAGGAGCTGTTCCTGGGCAAGGTATTTTTGGAGTTACTGAGTGACTGCTTTTGCACCTCACGTCACGTTTGGCATGTTCCGCGCCTCTGGTGTTTGATGCTAGTGAAAGCCAGCGACAGACAGGACATTTGTGGAGATTTGGGACAGACGTGCGGAGGTTTCAGGACGCAGTCCTTTAATCCCATTCGGTCTCGTATTTGTCCAGAAGGCAGGTGGGAGACAAGAACTGACTTCCTGATGGCACTTTGTAAAAGCCGTGTGTCTGTTATCCTACACCAGGGCCACCCCTCTGCATTCTGTTGGTACAAAGCTGTACACTGCTGTGTGCACACCATCCCTCCCCTTGCACACGTCTGCTCCAGGTCTTTCATATATTCCTTTGTGCAGACCTATGCAGAAGCAGGACTGCATTTCTTCTGTGGGTGATAAAGGGTGTTTCTGGCTGCTGCAAGTGGTCTTTCTTAAATATCAGTAGGTATGCAGGGAGGTGCTCAGCTTTCTGCCTGTCCCTCATGCTGCCTTCCAGGCTGCATCATTGCACACACTTCCAGCACCATTGCAACTGCTTTTTGCTCTTCTTTACCCTGCCTTCCTCCACACACACATATGCACACAAGTTGTCTGTTAGGAAAAACCCTTCTTTTTGGAGGGCAGGTGTAGCCTTGGCAGTATTTCACGCACACCCTCGCAGTATTTCAGGCACTCTGGATTGGGGAAGGAGCTTGTGCAGGCAGCACTGGTGCTGTTTGAGGGCCCTTGGAACACCGTGCAGGAGCCAAGTGCTGTGTGAATATGTACAGGCCAACCCAGCTACTTGGATATTACCTGCTGGTCCTTCTGCTTCATGGCATTAGATGGGTGCTCCCATGCAGCTTATGAAATGAGATTATCAGATCAGAACAGGGGGCTTGGGAGTGTGCCAGCCCTCTTCTGGTCTTACCTGCTGAGGGAAGCAGACGTGATTAATATGGTTGTGATGCTACTTGGGAAGATACCTTGGATATGGAGAATCCCTTGTTGTTCAAGACAGATGCTCTTCTGTCTGCCTGCTGTGATAGGAAATATCTCAGCCCCACACAGAAGGAGCAGTGCTGAAAGGAGGCAGGTATGAAGCTGGACAGCATCCCTGCCATCACCATGCTGGCTTTAGAGAGGCGAAGCTGTCACAGGGCATTCGTAGGTGTGGACTGCTGCTTTTTGGGGTGGCCCTAAGGGTTTGTCCATACAAGGTTTTGCTGTGGCCTCCCACATGCTCAGGTTCAGGAATCCCTTTCACGCTACACAGAACTCTCCCATCTGGTGGCAGTGAAACTGCACAGCACATGGGGTCCTCACAATGCCCTCCGGAGGCAAGGTGAGCTGAACCCCTGCAGCTGAACCCCTGAACTCTCACTGCCAGCTCTTCCTGCTCCCCTCTGCCCTCAGGCACTGGCAGAAATGCTGAAGGTCAACAACACGCTGAAGAGCCTGAACGTGGAATCAAACTTCATTTCTGGATCCGGGATCCTGGCTGTTGTGGAAGCGCTCCAGGGAAACACCTCTCTGGTGGAGCTGCGCATTGACAACCAGGTAAAGCCTGTGCCCGCAGAAGCCGTGAGCAAGTGAACGTGTCCTGGGTGCAGGAAACTGAGTGGCTGGTCAAGGTGGAGGGTGGCAGCCCACCACCACTGCCAGGCTGCATTGAAGAGGTTTCAGCCCCTTGTTCCTTCTGCAGTTCCTGGGCAGCATCTGCTACTACACACAGTTATCAGCTTCCCATGGTGCTTGCGTTGCCCTGGAGAGTGGTAATGCAGCTGTCCACACCTCTCCAGTATCACACCTTGCTCTGAGCTCTTTCAGAGACTTAACTAATAATGCCTGTTTAGTGAAACTGAAATGTACAATGGAAGGGAAAGAGAGCTCCAGAGTGTGCAGTGAGCAGGTGCTGTGGCACGTTTAGGTCCCCCAGGGACTATGGGGTGGTAGTAAACCCACAGGGTGGTAGTAAGGCAGCTGAGCTATAGGGAGCTCAGGGGCAGGTGACAGGGAGTTCAAAATCAGTTTCTCCAGACATCTCTTAGCTGCAGATCTGTCCAAGTCTTTGGGCAAGAGGACTTACAGGAATGTCTGCTGCAGCAGTTGGAGCCACTTGGTTGTACAAAGAATAGGCTAGTGGTTCGTTTCACCAGCTTCAAGTCAGGAATGCCAGATGGACCAACAGGTCTAAAGAGGGAGGGAAACGATGGAGACGGCAGATTAAAGTGCTCGTTCTGAGTCACCCTCCGACCTGACCAGCTTGCTTTTCTGTTTTCTAAAGAGCCAGCCTTTGGGCAACAAAGTAGAAATGGAGATTGCAAGCATGTTGGAAAAGAACACCTCCCTGCTGAAGTTTGGGTACCATTTCACTCAGCAAGGTCCCCGGCTCCGCGCCTCCAATGCCATGATGAATAACAATGACCTAGGTGAGTCGGGCTGCAAGCCAGGGAGCATGGGAAGGTCCTGTGGGCAGTTCCTGGTGGCAGAAGGGCAGAACTGCTTGTTTGAAAGCTCTGGTGGATGTGCTTGAATTAGGAACCACCTCTTGAAGGGTGTGACTATGTCTTGCCTCTTGAGAAGGAAAGCAGCCTTCACTGACTGGTTCCCTTATGCAGCTACTGTTGGAAAGTGTTGTGGTTCAAACCTGGAGACACTGGACAGCTAGATCTCCCAGAGGCAGCATTTTTTTGGCAGTAACAGTGGGTCTTGTTGGGAAGGAGTGAGAGCTGCTAACGTGCTTCGGCACAGCACGATACAGCATATGGCACATGGATTATGAGCTGCCAGCACTTGTGATTCCTGCCAACTGCTTGTCTTCCTGTAGCTTCATTCCCACTTTAACAAGGAGATGAAAAGCAGTAGAGTTGAACTTCGACGGTAGCAGGCCTTGGCCCATCCCCTTCAGCAAAACAAATTGGGAAGTGTTTCTAAGGAGAGGTGGGAAGCCACATGGCTTTGATTTATCTTTATACCCTCAATGAAGTGATGGGAACTGCTTATGAAGCAAAATGTGGGCAAGTCTGCAAACTGCCATTTCAGCCAATGATGCAGCAAGGGCTTTCCACTGCTTGGCTACAAGCTGCTGTAGAGCACTGGGAATCAGTCCCACAGAGCAGTACTGAATGCAGCCAACATTCAGTACCAGCCATGCTGCTTACAGACTTAACAGCACCAAACTCCATCTCAGCAGCAGCAATGTATCTGGGAGAAATAAACAGAAGCTTGCAGATATCCTTTTTGTACATGAGGAAGAATTGTGCTCCTAGGAAGCATGGCCAAACATAGGAGTATGTGCCAGTTCTTCAGAGACCACACTGAATACTCAGTATTATGGTTCACTGCACATTTATTCTGCCTGTGGCTGCATTCCTGGTCACTAGAGAGCTGTACCATGAAAGGCTGGCTATTTTTTGTCCTTTTGAAGAGAGCAAGGTTTTTAATGACCATGCAGCACCTGGCATTCAAAGTACTCAGCTGGAAGACTTGAATCCAGTTCCTGCTGTTTATTGTTTTATTGTTCCTGCTCTTAAAAGGAAGAATTCACAAGTTGCTTTCCAGGTAACAGTTGTGAAATTTGCCCTTATTTTCCTTAAGATCTGCGTTTTTTTGTCTGATCTGGTTCTTGTTTGCAGCTCATACTCATTGGTCTGATGGTCTCTGGCAATAGCATCTCAGCTGTACACCTGGACAATGTCTACGTATAGAAAAACTTTATTTTCCTCCTTGTCAATAGCTCTCTGCTTGCGCTCCACTCCAGTGCTCTTGCCCACCGTCACCTGATGCTGGCAGAACTTGGTTTTGGTCTCACAGCTTCTGTTCTCTAAGATGCTCTGTATGAACCAACTGTGAAGGCTTTTACATTCATCCTCATAAGCTAACTTCTCCATCTCTGTATCTTTTCCCCTTTTTTCCTGACACGTTTCTTGAAAAGTCATGAGTGTAGCTGTCAGAGCTGTACATCAGCTTTAGAAGTAGGTATGAGGCTGCTGTGACTGTGTTAACCGTGATCAGAGGGCTGGAGGCTGAAGGCTTAGGATAAGAAAAGAAGATAATTTTAAATTTTATTTTTTTTTTAATTTGAAAGGGCAGTTGAGAACAACTAGCAAAGGAAAAACTGTGACATCCATCTCTTGCTTTTACATCAGTTAGCATCAGATGATGCTTTGGCCAAAGTCACGTTAGAAACTGTGTGAACTACAATTGACTGTAGAATAAGGGAGTTAAAGCTGAAGGCAGCTTCTGGCCCTAAAAATTCATAGGGATGGAAACTTCATTTTACCTTCCTTGATTTTAAACTGTGTAAGGCTGTGTCTGCTGCTTAATGCAGGAATTCAGAAGCTGATGCTATCCTGTTTCTTTCCTGGCAGAAAGTAGGTCTCTTAGCTCCTTTCCACAGCGGGTAAGCCAAGCCTGCCATCCACGTCTTCCTGTTGCCATGACTGATTCCTCTTCTTCTTTTTCAGTGAGGAAGAGAAGACTTGCAGAGTTGAATGGGCCTATTTTTCCCAAGTGCAGAACTGGAGTGTAATTCCTGGCTGTGGAGGTCATTCCCGGTGATCTGTTCTACACTGTGGAAAATCTAAAAGGCAGTAAGTGCCTTGACAAGAGTATTTGTGGTGCCTCGGTTCTGTTTTATGCACTATCAGTTTAAATTAACTAGTGGCTGTAGTTGGAGATTTTACCTAGTAGGACTGTTAATGTTTTCTGTAGAGTTGGAAACTATTCAAGCCAATTTTATGCAGTCTCAGTTTAGAGTACATCCCAGTGTAAAAGTGACTCTTAATTAACCTGGGACCTAATTTTTCCATAAACTTCCTGCACGGTGTTTCATACAGTCAGGATGTGGTATGCATGAGTGAAAGAAACAACTGCACCACACAAATTACAGAAGTGTTAAAAAAATACTTTATTTTTTTCCCCCAAATTGATCTCAAGCAACTATGGAGGAACAACTAGTTTAACAAGCACTTCTGCTACCTGGAAACATGGCTAATTTAAAGACTTGTGAATTACAGGTTTTTACTGACCTTTGCTGAGGCAATTTGTTGGAGATGCTGTTTCAAGCATATCCTCGTGTTTCACTTTCTCCACCCCCTAATTATAACGAACTTAAGGCCACCAATTATAAAACAAAAGTCTCAAAAATTGAGTGGTTTAAGATTGGCTAATAACTCTTCTACCCTATCCGTGTCTTCTACCCTATCCATGCCCGAAGAAAACAGTCACCTTTAGAGAAGTGACGCAAATCCTAAGCCCGCAGAGATGGCCAAACTAATTATCTAATCCTTACTCGTTCAGTTTCCTAATGCTAAAAGTGCGTGTCCAAATACTCACTGGAAACAAGTCACATTCTTTCTCTTTGCTGTTTTGTCTGGATGACCATGTCCACCAATTAAATTTTGTTCTGATGGGGATTTTCTTTTACTGCCATTCCTAATGTCTGCATAAGTGCAACAATAAATGTGCCCTAGAAAAGCTGGTCAGTTAAATAGCCCAACTCTGAACTTACACTGCATACAGTCTGATAGCTTTCTGTCAGACAGTCTACCACCCACCATCTGGCCTGGGAGGAATTCCCCACAGGCTTGTGTAGCTCCCAGACATGCAGTGGACCCAGCCCTATCCCATCCAAAACTCCTGCTATTAACCTGGGTGGGATCCTGCTCTGTAGGAAGAGCCTCCTGTTAGAAACACTGCCATACTAAAGCCTTATTCCTGGTCTGATGACATGTCCTAGAAAATGTTTTCACTTGCTAGATACGTCTGTATGCATCTGTTAAGAGTGAAATTCTGCAGCCTTTGACGCATACCCCTGCAAAGTCCCACATATTCCTTTAGAGCTTGTGCACAAATACCACCCATGATTTAGCTCTGACCAGTGAAACACAGCAACACTGTACTTTCAGCAGTGTGGGAAACGTGTCTGTTGCTCTTTAAAGCTTAATAAATGCACCCATGGTGTCAAATAAAGTGCTTCACTGTAGCTTCTTCCCCCTACCATGAAAGTTCCTATCAGAAACGGCAAAGAAAACAAGAGAAAAATACTTGAAAATATATTTAAGAAGAAAAAAAAAAAAAAAAGAAAATAAACTGGCAGACAGCCTCTTTCTGCCATACGCACTGCAAAGACTTCAGAATGGTCAACTAAATCATCAGACCCGAGCCACAATTTCAGTGGAGCCATCCACTCAGATCTGCATGATACAGGCTCAGCTCTTCCATGGGCTTCAGACAAATATAAATGCATTTTATCCTGGGAAACCCTGACAGTGCTAAGACATGCAAAAAGACTCATCTGCAGAGCAAGGAGCATTACGTGGATACTACAACAGCCTTTTTTCCTAAGTGAAAAAACCCTTGAGAAGGAAAAAAAATAGCAAAAAAAAGCAAGAACCCTGTCCTGTGTTTCACTATAGCAGCACCTAAATTAACCATACAGCCCAAACCCATAGTAAGGTGGCAGGATTCCTCAGCTGCTTGATTCTTATAGAGCCACTTTGCTGAAAAATGCATGTGAGAGCTGTGTGGAGATGGGCTGTGCTGAGAGGCATCAGGTTTTGTGGTGAAAGGCATCAAGCTGTGCAGTGATGGAGCTACAAAGTGGTTATGCTTGGGACCAAATGGGTCACTGAGCCAGGAGCTCTCCAAGAAAAGGGAAAAGAAACATCTTGATGACTGCAGTATCTGGCAGTCACAGCCAACACTGCTTAACTCTCGCCTCTCCTGGAGCTAATGTGCCTTCTCTCAGGCGCTACCCGAGTTGCCTGGAATCCACCACACAGCATTTCACATGGCAAGTTCTTATTTGTATTAATCTGACAAAACTTAACTAATCCAGCAGCACGATACAGAAGCTGCTTATGGGCTAACTTGCAAGAGGGAAGCTAGGGATTTCTCTTACCCCACTTCTCCCCTCTCTGCAGCAGAGGGAACCCGGCTTTATGGGCCTCCATCTGTACACCTCAAACCCTTCTCTCCCTTGCCTTAGTGCAGCAAGGACCAGAAGAGGTCCCATGGTTTCCCTCTGCCTTTGAGGTAGAATCTCCAGCTGCCAGGAACTCTCAGAATTGTACCTTATAGCCAGGTCTACCACATGGCAGAGCGCTAGCTAGGTTTCAGCATTTATTTCTGCAAAATTAAGCACCTCCAACATACCAGTTGAAATATATTTGTGCAGTACTTTAAAAATTACAGTGGAAGCACTAAAGGTTATTTAGTATCATAGGAGTTTACATATAAAATATAGTTGTTGCCATTCTATACTGACAAGTGGTATACAAACAGCCTTCCAAATAGATTACAGTGCTCCAGCCTTGCTGATGGACTGAGTTATAATCTTGTGTTCTTTTCAGCCTACTACATGAGGAGAAAAGAGTACAGTATGCAAGCTGGGCACTCTCAGCAGTGCTTTAGACCAGGCCTGCATGTACAGTTTGCATATTTTTCCACAAATATTCCAGTCCTCACAAACACAGAGATTAACTGGCCAGCAAAGCTTGGCAAGGTAGTTCCAAGGGGACCTGCTTAAACTTCTGCTGAAGGTGTCTACTGATGGGAATTTTCCAGTTTCTTCTCCAGTATGGCTTGTGCACACATTTACTATTAAATGCCATCCTAGAAAGCTCTCCAAAGGAGATATTCATAAGTTTCAGCTTTGCTTCAGGAAGGAAAGAGTCATAAAAACAGTTGCTGAACCACTGATTTCATGGTAGCAATACTGAAGTCAGAAGAAATGCCTGCTATGGCTTTAATGGAACCAGTGCCCCTGTTTGTAAATTGCCAGTCGAGCCAACAATGAGGCTGAATTAATAGCACTGAGGGAAAGGTTACAATCTGCATGAAAATAACCTTGCCCTAATTGTCATTAAGGAACTGCAGAAACCTGAGTAAACTGTTTTCTTGCTTTGAAAAGCAGTTGCAAGTAAAAAACCCAAAAAAAAACCCCAGCAGTGTGATTTCACTTCCTAATGACTAACTACTATTCAGTACCATGAGTAACAGTAAGTTTTGAAGAAATTTTTCAGTCCAGACATATCTTCTAAACTATTAATAAAACCTTTCTGTACATTTTATGGCATGAGGCACACAAAGCAGCAGGTGGACAAGTACTTTGAGCTCATATGCTGTGGATCCCTTCAAAGACAATTTCTTCACTCACAGGAGCTGGAAACTGCAGACATCTCTATGGGTTGAGTTTTTCAAAAGCTTAATTACAAAGCACAGATGCTCCCCAAATCTTGAATTATTTAACTTGGATAAAGGATCCTGTATTCTCCTTATAGTCGCTACTGACATTTACGCACACGTCAGCATCACTTCCAGTGCCACAGTGCTGGTATTTTGACAGTCCCTGTGCTCCCCTTTCTGTGTGTCTCAGTTCCAACATGCTTCAAGCTGTCGGTTTTTCCTCGTGCAAGCAGAGCTGAGCCCTGGATATCTGATGTACAGACAAGTTGAGGAAAACAACAATTCCTGGGGAGACAGAACACTGGAATGAGGATTGCTTTTGCTGCTCATCCTACAGGTCGGACCCAAGAAGTATGATGGGACAAGACATATGGGCCTTTGCTCCAGTTACCAGAAGAATCCTTACTCTGCCTTCAGCCAGTTTTAGGCAGTGGTCGAGTCAGACTTCATGTAACTACCCCTTGCTGGTATAAACCAAGAGAGGCAGGCAGATGGCGTGTACATGAAAATATCTTCAGCTCCAATCCAGTCACGTACCCACACCAAATTGACACATCTGCTATTTTCACACCCTAACTACTGAAGCAAATGCATAATCAATGGAGAGGTTGGATAAATCAATCTCCATGCAGGAGGAAAAGAATGGAATTCTTCCTATGACCTTTCAGTTTCTTTTGAATTGTAAGCATCTGTGTCCCATCACACAAACTCTGCTCCAAAATCCCCATGGTAGAGGCCACACTACAAGACCCAAGAAAGGGCATCTTGTAGTGCTAGTGGTTGGTTGGGCACACCGGTAATTTATGGTCAAGTAATGGATGGTTTCAGCACATACTCTAGGTTTAAAGGCAGCACATAAACAAGACTTTCAAAGGCAACACATTTTCATGATTTCCAAACCTAACTGAGTAACAGGGATCTGGTTGTAGAAGCCCTTTGCATGAACACGTGTTAGATTAGCTAATGAAATGGCTTAATATTTTCCTGCCACCAGCGTTGTTTGCGAGACTTCTTCAATAGGTACCCTTAGCCTTTTCCTTGTACAGTCACATTCCTCCTTAAGTATCTGTCCTGAAGCCCTTGAAGTCAATTTGAGCTCTTTCTCTTGACAAACAGGACAGCAGGCTGTAAGACCTTTGTTGCGACAACTTGGACATGCCAGGACAAGCTGCCGGCAGTGCTGGCTGGAACAAAGTTTATACTGGTCCCACAGCGCCCCACAATATCTGCATGCTGGAGAAAGGAGGAAAAGAAGAAGTTAACACCCACACTGCCCTATCTGTCCCCCTTGCAGAGGGTTCTCTGCGGCACATGGGGCTGCCAATTCTCATTTCGAGTGGTTACCTATTGTCTTCCAGGCTTTTAATTCCTGGTTAGCTTGATCTTCTAGAACCTAGCTCATTTTTAGACTTCTGATTTTGTTGTAAGGTCCTTGTTGCCAAGAAGAAGTAAAATATACTGGTAGTAATTAAGCCAGCATGGAGGAATGTTGACTGCTAGGGAAGGCAGTGCCATGCGACTTTCTCCCCCCTAAAAGCAATGGCTTGTGCAAATGTGGTGTCATTTGCAGTCCTGGTAGTATCCGTCCAAAACGTCACAGGCTTTAAACCTTTCACTGAAAGCTAGAGCCCAGTTTAGCTGTACCATCAAGAAGGTGCCTACCCCAACACTTCCCCTTGAAATTTCCATAGGGATGGCTGTGATGTATGCAGAGAGTGTTCTGTTTCTACACCAAGGCAGGCACCTTCAAGATATATATGGTAACTGCAGAGGAGGAATGGGAGGTTAGGCTCAAGAAGCTACCCACTCAAAGGAAAAACAGCACTGCTTTATAAAAGGGTTTGGGGCAAATTCCATCTTCTTGTACATGGCAACTGAGAATAAAAAAACCAGGTGATTCATTTGCAGTATCTGAAAAGTGACCCCAGCCAGAAGTCCAGGTAAAGATATAAACGGCTTCAACTAGAGGTCACTGAAATTCTACAGGCTACAGAAACTTATAAAACATGAAAACAGAGTGCTGTAGAGCTTAGTGCCCCCACTCCTGAAGTGCCTGGCAATGAGTGCTGCTGTTCAGTAAGATTACAGAGAACAGAGGAGCAGAAAACAGCTGACACGAGGAGAACTATTTAATGCTTCAGTCACTTGGCCAACCACGGGCTGATCAGCACTGTGGGCAACAAGTGGGTAACAACAGTAGTAGTGCTTGATGTACACCTCCATTGCTGCAGATGGCTTGTTATAGCAGCTGTTCTGCAGGGGATGCTTCCCTTTACTGCTCCAGTTTTAGGGAACTCTGTTCAGTGACCCCCTTTTCTCTCATTTCTGTTTTATGTTAAAGCCATAGAGTTGGTAATTATCATGAAAAGAGACAGCACTAAAACAAGAAAGCAAGTATTAAGAACTACACAGGCTACTACTACAGGCTGTCCCATCCTGCACATCTCTGTGGGAACCACTGATATAGCTTCCCCGTCTTCTGCACTTACATTATCTAGTCCTACCTGAGATGATATCTTCATTGGAACAAATGGCGTAACGATCATCAAATACAAACAGCTTCCCCCTGTAGAATCCATCTGGGAACTCTTCCAGGTATTTGTGAATTCCACCTTTTAGCTGGTAAACCTCTCTGCACACTGCCTGTTTAAAGCATATTATCAGAAAAGCTGAAGGACAGATCAGTGGTGGTGTGCCACCATTCCCAAAGCAAATGTTTTAAATGCCACAGATCAACCACAAGCAGCAGTTTCTCAGTAATCATCAGATAATCAGTACCACATGCACCCATAGCTCTAGGCAGTGCCACCAGATTACATGGCAGCTCCACAATGCTGAATTGTTCACATGAACCCAAATGTGCATTTAACATTACAGTCAAAAAAAGGCTTGTAACCTCCTCAGCTGAGGGAGGTTTAATGCATCACAGATCAAATGCTTTTGGAACTGTGAACCTCTCCTTATTCTGCTTTTCCGTGGCAAGCTGTCAGCTGGAGCAGTATTTCTCAGAGTTCATACTGATGCACCAGATTAAAAAAAAAAAAAAAATAAAAAATATCAAGGTTTAGATCTCCAGAGAACATTGGAACAATCTCTGGAGCTGTTCCCTTGTTCCTTGAGGGAAGGATCCAGGAGAAGAGTGGGACGTAAAGCGGAATTAGAACAACGTAATGTGCTGGATTTAGTTCCACAGCACTGCAAGAGCACTGACTGGCCGATTTTCACCACTCTGAGGTGCTCAAGCTGTGCAGTAATGACCAGAGAGCATAACCATGTGAGGCAGAGCTTGTGGAAGCACTGCAGAATGCTGTCAAGCTCTCCTAAAACACCAGTACAACCATTAGAGCAGACTTAACATCTTCTCACTAAATGGGTTATATAATTATTTTCACAGAGCAATCACTGCTGTGACACTAGTCCACGCAAATCATCCTGAGCTGCATTAAGCTACCCATGTCCTTGACAGACAGTGTGAGGCAAGTGTGCATCAGAGACATTTATTTCCCCATTTGCTCACTGGGCAGTTTGTGCTCATTAAGAATTTACCAGCAAAAGAAAAGACAGCTGCTCTTAAAGCGGTCTCAACTCCTTGACACTTGTGCCCTCAGAACAGCTTCTCACCTTGCTCCGTAGATAAGCAGAGCCTCTTTCACAACGGATCCCTCCCGTGCAGTACATCAGGACGCGCTTGTCTTTAAAAAGCTCCAGGTTTTCATCTACATAGCTGGGAAAATAGCTGAACTTCCTGATATCTGGAGCCAGGCAGCCCTGGAAATGCCCCTGCAATAACAACAGATGGCCATGTGACTGGTTATAAAGCAGACTTGCATGGTAAGGTATATGCCTTGAACTAGAGGACATAACAAACATTTGGGCCACAATACTTGGCCCACTGCAGGTGCTTTAGGCTGCATTTATGCATAAAAATACCTGTTAAATCTGTAAGAGGATTCCAGGGACAGCATGTCTCCTCAAACATAAAAGAGGGTGCTAAGCAGAGCAGAACTGTCAGAGAGGACAAGCCATAACACTGCAAGAGGATTGGTGGGTGTGACAGCAGGATGCCCCTATTCTTTTTGAAATACGGAGCAAGACAAAAATACTGGGGAGCATCTTTGCATGTTATTCTACTTTTAATTCAAACTATATGGTATTCACTGCTAGTGTTGTATATACTGCTTTGTCTTCTTCCCAGCCCCAAGCTGTATAAGCACTTAGACGGGCAATCTCCATAATGAGTTGCTGAGCAGGTCCTCTACTGCTTGTATCAAATATTTGTTACTGAACTGAACTTTGCATATATTACAGTCAATATGGAATCCAGTAAGGTTACACCCCCACAATGTGAAATGCTTCCCAACAGCCCCTGTAACACGCTGCAAGAAGCAGGCAAACAACACTTACTATTTTACTTTCATAGAAGTTCCTACAGTCCAGCAAGATGGTATCGCTTTGTCCTAGACTGGCCTGAGACAAATAGTGTTCAACTTCTTTATGAAATTCCTGAGGGGATAAATGGATTCCTTAAAAAAGGAAAAGAAAAAAAGGGGGAGGAAGGAAGGAAGAGAAAAGGATGTGAGAAGCAGAACTACAAAACACTGTTATGTATGATCTTGCTGATACAGATTCTCCTCAGATTTCCAAACAAAAATGTTCTATGACAGTTCACAGGCTTTTCATCCCAACTCAATCAGCCAAGTTTCTCCATGTTTGGCTTCCTATTGGCAAATGAAAGAAAACACAACACTGTTCCACATTACAGAAGCAGCAGCAGACAGGCGCCTGTCTTTATGATCTTTGTTACATCCCCTTGGCAACCTTATGGTTGCAAAAGTGAAAAATGTCTCCCTTCCCTTTGCTCATCTTTCATTACATTTGGAGGCACCAAAGCATACAGAAATGCAATTTTTTCAAAGAAACTCTGTTGATAAAAATAGAAAATTTCCATAAGAATGTATTAAAGTTTCTCAGCTTTCAGGATGCTTAGACCTAAAACTCCCAACCTACTGAAAACCTCACCCACCAAATCCTTTATTAAAAAATAACCCTACAAGCAAGCTGACAGAGCAATGGGAACCATCTCCATAAACCACTCTAAAATATGAGGAAAAAAGGAAAAAAAAAAAAAGAAAAATCCAAACATACATCCCACAAACTGCCAAAAAAAAGAGGAAAAAATAATCCTCTGCGAAGAACATAGACAGACACTGTAGAAATTTACAACCAACAAAACCTGTTGGTGAAAAAAAGGCCAAAACTCCTTTGTTAATTGCTATTTGCTGTGCTCCCGCTTACCACCTACATAAGTGTCCTCATAGCATAGCCAGTAACATCTTACTGGGCATAATCCATACTAAGCAGCTACAGGTAGCAGAAAACAAATGTGGCTTGTGTTAGGGAGATGGCATGAACCTGACACAGGAGGTCAGGTTCCTTTTTACTTTGAAAGGCAGGAGCATGGCTGTTAACTTCAACACAAGTAACGTAGGCAAGTCAGCCACAGCATAACGTATGTCATGTCTTTAACATATGAACATGGATCCACTGTAAGACTCCAAGGAAAGCTCTTCCTATACAACTTGGTTCTCACTGCAACCTAACTACAATGAAAGAGCATTGAGGCTCTTTATATGGTGTCACTTCTGAGCAGGCTAAGCACCCACAGAGTGTTTAGAATAAATATATTCAAGCATTGAAATGTCTTTCCTAACCATCACACAGTTTCACTTCACATCTTGCCTTTAGTAAGAGCCTAATGACTTACTCCCTGACTAAAGTACATGGTATGTCTCTACCCCAAAACGAAGTAACTGCTTGACATACATTAAAACTATTACTGTTTTCCACAAAATAGAAAGTTAATTCCAACATTTTTCAGGGCAGCCGAGCACTTGGCAAACCAAAACCTGGGCCAGCAAATTCCCTGCACCAGCAACTTTTGACTACTAGTAAGAAATCCATTTTCATATCTGCTTCTCCTGTGTCCTGACCACTGCAGAAGGCAATGTCTTTGATGAAGGTACTTTATTCTTCATTTACCTCTCACCTGGATGAGAGGCTTTTTCATTAAATGAACTTACCAGTTTCTTTATAAGACACTATCTTTGGATCAATGCCCATAGGTACAATTTCTTTGAATACTCCAACTCGAAGGTCTGTGAAACAGTGAGCTCCTCCTGCACTGCTCTAGGAAATTAAACACAAAAATAATCCACCAAACCTGTCAGGTGTTAAGATTAAAATTACCCATTCATTTGACTTCTACAGCTCACTAGAATATGAGTGTGTCTTGGTGGCTGAGGGCAAGAAATGTCTCTTCTGCTGAAATCCACACTCTAAATCCTGAGGTTTAGGCAACAGACCCCTATCACGGACTGCAGATAGGTGTCTTAGGCTACACTGCAGGTAAGACAGACACCATTTGGCATGAGGTGCAGACTCACTGTGGAGTGGGAAGGAGAAGAGATCTTAGTCAGAAACAATGTCACAAGCACTGTCACAAGGCAGACAAGGCCCCTACAGAGCATGCTGCAAAAAGAACTGTGTGGAGAAGAAAAACACTGTAAGAGCAGAGACCAGTACCTAGAGTGCTGAGGCAGCAAAAGCCTACCACAATGCCGTATGGTGCCAGCCACAGCTGCCATCACCATATGAAGACAGCAGCATGCACATATGCTTAGGCTTAGGCAGAAGTTAGCGCTTCTCCCTCCAGTCATAGCGCTTCTCCCTCCAGTCAGGCCCTAACTGAGAAACTCTTGACTCTGCCTGTGTATTTTCTCTAGAAGACATCCAATTCATGGAACACCTAAGGGTACACCAAGGCCTGCATGAACCTAAAGCAGCAGGCTTCTAGGCAAGCATCTCAAAATAGGGCAAAGAGGAAAGTGTGGAAATACTTTGTGCAGGTAAGCACACATTGTGATGGTTTTTGGTAGTCAAGCTGGAGTAAATGCTTGTTGAAGAATGATGAAGCTGAAGGACACTCCCTCACTCACCCATATGGGGGCTTTGCAGCTGCACCCACGGCTGCCAAAGCTTGTAGCTGGTGCTATCACTGCTTATGCTAACTGCTGCTGCTGGTGAAAACTGGCAGAGATACCTAAACCAAGCAAGGTTAGGAACCCTAGACTTAGATCAGTGCTGGGAGATCAAAGTAAAAGTAAGGCTATCATGAAGCAATGTGCTTATTTATAAAAAATTAAATGTCCTACATTAACAGTACCTACGTAGGAATTATTTTTTCATACCTTGAAATCCTCTCGGCACAAAATGTCTTTGAACAGAGGATGGGAAAGCATAGCTTCAATGTAGAGATTAGTAGCTGCTTTGCTTCCACCAACTGTCCCATTAATCCCTTCTGAAGCAACTCGCACCTGGGAGGCAAGAGGAGAAGCTGTGGCTAAGGCTTGGTAACAGCAAAAAGAGATCACAGTGAAATTAGAAAATATGCCTGGGTGACGAAAGGCAGACACAGAAGTATGCTCAGAAAAGAGACTACTGAGGAAGGGAGAAAGAAAAAAAAGATGGTTATACTGGAGCTGAACATAAAAAAAGACAGTAAATAAAACAGGAATAGAAACTTAGCAATCACTTTTGAGCCATTTCAAAAGAATCACATTAAGACAGCCAGAAGAGCTTCTGCAATAAACAGCTAAATGCTAACCAGTTGACAGGCAAATCCTGCAGTCAGCATTAAAATCCCCACTGGAGGTCTGCCTCAGGAAGAACAATAGGATTGTTCCCAATGACTCATGCAGCTCACAGGAACATGTGAATATGCATAATATTGCATGTAATATTAAATTTCAGTGAGTCATTTTATCTCCTGCACTGACAAATGAACAAAAGCTCTGAAGTGGTAAAAAACCAAAAAAGATCGAATATTAAAAGGCAAGCTAAAATCCAATTGGTTGATAAGGCAAATGCTGTACCCGTCTTGGAAATGAGAAAAAAAACCACTGAAATTGAGAAAAATACCAACCACCAGATAATACAGCTGAGCAAAAATACAGAAGCGAATGAGTCAAGACACTTCGCCCTCAGACCTGTGTTGGTATAGAACAGGGAATGTGCCTACTGTTGCAGAGAATAAAAAAAAACTACTTAGGAAGACAAGTCAAAGATAAAACTAATCTCCTGCTTTGCGTTGCCCTTGAAAAAAATCCTCCTTTCCACAGACATCTTTGTGAGCCTGAAATTCACCTTTACACACATCTTCAAAATGCCAGCTAGATGGAGCCAACTACCTTCTGTAAGACTAGTCTGCTAGAAAAGAACAGACTCCGTAAGGGATGAGCCCTGCTATCCTACTGTGTGGTCTTAGGTGTCAGCTGCTTCCCTCACGCTCCTGAGAGTATGGATTACAGCCTGGTGTAGTGATTGTGACTGGAAGACGCAGTTAGTGATACACATAACACATAACAGTTAACCACAGCCAGCCCAGACCTGCGATGTATGACACTGCACCTTCAGCCTGACCTTCAGGCTGTATTGTGCTGCACGTATTCTTTAGCCATAGGACGAACCCAGCCCAATAAACCTAACAAAGACAAACGCATGCAGCTCCCTGTTGATACACTGGTGATTATGTCACCTGTGTGACCTTGCTTTTATCTGAAAGTGCATCAAGAAGTTCTCTTGTGTATGCCCTTTCTGTTTGACAATATGAGTGATGTTTAAAAAGTAAGTCTTTGACAGTTTGAACTATGGAAATGCGATAACACTTGCAAGGAGAGGTCTGCACAATGTCCTGTATGTGGATCAGAGGTTCACTCAATGCTGCACAGCTTGGGGCTCCCAGCATCGAAAGGGATCATAAAATCATAGAATGATCTGCGTTGTTAAAGCTCATCCAGTTCCAGCCCTCTTGCCATGGGCAGGGACACCTTCCACTAGGCCAGGCTCCTCCAAGCCCCGTCCAACCTGGCCTTGAACACTGTCAGGGATGGGGCAGCCACAGATTCTCTGGGAAACCTGTGCCAGGGCCTCACCACCCTCACAGGGAATTTTTTCTTAAGGCCTCATCTAAATCTCCCCTCTGTCAGTTTAAAGCCATTTCCCCTTGTCCCCTTTTGTGAAAAATCCCTCTCCAGATTTGTTGTAGGCCCTTTTAGGCACCGGAAGCTGCTCTAAGGTCTCCCTGGAGCCTTCTGTTCTCCACGCTGAACAAGCCCAGCTCTCTCAGCTTGTCTCCATAGGAGACATGCTTCCAGCCCCTAACCATCTTCGTGGTACCCCTCTGGGATCACTCTTACAGGTCCATGTCCTTCTTGTGTTGGGGACCCCAGAGCTAGACACAGTAAGACTGTCTTGCATTACTTTCCGTTTCTTTGTAGCATTAGCTCTTAAATGGCATTTTAAATTATACTTTACAGAGCCTGAGTGCTTTTCTTAATGGATCGTAACAGACCAACACTTTCTGCTGCAAAATACTTGGTTCTCCACATGTCACATTGCCCTTCACTTAGCAAAGAAGATGTTTTTTTAATAAGAACATAACTGTTGCTTAAAACCTTACCTTGCCAGTGAGATGCAGATGCTGGCACAGAGCCTTTTGCCAAGCACAGAGTTCCTCTGGATCCTTCACCTCACAGTAACAGTAGTACAGAAGTACTTCTCCCACCTTGCTGTCCACAGCATGGCAAAGTTGAACAAATAGAACAAAGGATGTTAGGGTTGAAAACACAAAAATATACTATTAGCAGTAACCATTCAGAAAACCTGACAGTTTTCTTCTAGCAGATGGAGGAAGAAAAACAAAGCACTAAATAAACATCAGAGGAATTAGCTCTGCTGGGTTTGATTTCGGGACTGGTTACAAAATTAACTCAGTGGCCTACTCAAGTTTCTCTCAACACAGGACACAAGAACTGCTCGTTTTCTGTGTACACAAGTGCCCCATTAAATGCTCAATTTGGCAAACTTGCAGCTGACAATTTAAGCACCTGCACTACCTGAACTTAAAACGCCAAAACTTTCAGTGCTCAGCATTCTGAGCAGCACAAACTAAATTCTCTCACAGTCAGAAACATCTTTGTGAACCTACTTCTAAGTAACAAATGAGCTCTTAAAGCACTTTGACGAGGGACCTGCAATTCTGCTCTTTTCTGTTATGGTCCTTCCTTACCAGTAGACCTAAGCCATTAAGTAGCCTGCACATGTCTTCTTTAACAACAGGGTATGATATGGCTTTGACAGCTCATTCATCTGAAGTTCCCAACTTTAGCCCTTTCCCCTGAAAACAAAAATGCAGTGTATCTACTTCTTTATGAGCACAGCACTAATTTGTATGTTTTGTACAGGACTGAGCAGTTGTTGCTGTTTAAGCCCAGCTGGTAACTCAGCACCATGCTGCCGCTCACTCGCCTATCCCCTTATACCCCCCTACCCCAGCTGGGATGTGGAAGAGAATCAAAAGAATGTAAACTCCACAGGTTGAGATAAGAACAGTCCAGTAGCTAAAGTATAATACAAAACTACTACTGCTACTACTAAGGGAAATAACAAGGGGAGAGAATATAAAACTAAAAAGGGAAAGAAAAAAACCCCAATAAACACAAGTGATGGATACACGATACAATTGCTCACCACCCACCAACTGAACCCTAACCCAACCCGAGCAGTGATCTGTCCTTCTGGGTGACTCCCCCCAGTTTATATACTGGGCATGACGTGCTGTGGTATGGAATACCCCTTTGGTTTGTTTGGGTAGGGTATCCTGTCCCTGCTCCCTTCCAGCTTCTTGTGCTCCTCCTCACTGGCAGAGCATGAGACACTGAAAGGTCCTTGGTCAGAGTAAACATCACTTAGCAAAAACCAAAACATCCGTGTGTTATCTGCATTATTCTCAGACTGAAGGCAAAGCACTGTGCTGGCTACTAAGAAGGTGAGAAATCAGTTACAGCTGAATCCAGGACAGCAGCTGTGACATGAATTCAAATAAGCCAAGTGAATCCTAGAATCACCTACACCTGCTGATCTAAAGAAGTATCCCAGGAAGGTATCCAAGACATATGCTGATCTAAAGGAGTATCAGGGAAGACTTTGTATCTTAAACTGAACTTCACAAAAAGAAGTAGTATTTGCAGATCACATAAAGGTCTCTACAACTGGCAGAAAGGAGGTTGTAGAGAGATGGGGGATTGGTCTCTTCTCCCAGGTAACAGGTGATAGGGCAAGAGGTAACAGCCTCAAGCTGCACTAGGGGAGTTTAGACTGGAGATTGGGCACAACCTCTTCACAGAGAAGGTGAGATCAGGCATTGGAACAGGCTGCCCAGGGCAATGCTGGAGTCACCATCCCTGCAAGTGCTTCAACCCCGGTGTAGATGAGGCCCTCAGTGACATGGTTTAGTGGTGGTCTCGGCAGCACTGGGCTGGACTTGATCATCTTAAAGCTCTTTTCCAACTTAGCTGATTCCACGGCTGACGCTCTGATTCTAAAGCGTAAGCAGCCCAATACCACACTCCCGGCCGTACCCGACTCCAAACGGCGGAACGCTTTTTTTACCTCGTTAGATCATCGTGGCCAACATGGCTGGTGTCTGGCAGCGCCCAGGCCATCTGGGGCTCGCTCCGGCAGTGCCTCTGTGTCCCGTTCGCGCTGCCCGCGGAGTCCGCGGGGCTCCCTTCAGCAGCTGCGCGCTGCCCGACGTCCCCTCCATGCTGCAGAGCCACATGCCGGTGAATACCGGACAGCTCCTCAAAGCCCTGCCGGCAGCACCGCCACCGCACGCCCTCTCCGCCGGCAGCACACAGAGCTGCGACCGGCACCTCCTTCGCTTTGACGAACAGGGAGAACGCCTGGAACGCACCGCAAGCGGAAACCACCCGTTAGCAGCGCTGCCGACACCCCCCCGGCCGCCGCCGCCGCCGCTGCCCCAGAGCCAGCCCCCAGCCCTGGCGCCGCGGGTCCCCCGGGGGATGACCCACCTTCCTGCGGGCGAAGGCGCGCTGCTTCCTGGCGGCGGCGCCGTCGGGCGGAGCGGCGGAGCCCGCCGCCGGGGCCTCGAGCGGCACCATCTCCGCTTCGGGACGGGGGGGACGGGAGGGGCGGTACCCCGCGGGACGGGAGGAGCCCGCGAAGTTCCTGGTTCGCACCGCCCCAACCCCCCCCGGAAGTCCCGCGGCCTAGCGCGCGCACCGCCGCGCGGCCCTGGTCCCGGAAGAAGAGGGGCGGCGGGCCGGAAGCGGGCGGTGCAGCGGGGAGCGTGCTGGAAGCCGCCCGCGCGTGGTGTCCCGCTCCGCTCTTCCCGTCCCGTTTCCTCGCGTCCCCCGCCAGCCGCCATGTCGCGGCGGCGGCACAGCGATGATAGCGATGGTGAGCGCCGCCGCAGTGCCGCCAGCCCCGTTCGAGGCGGCGGGGGCGACGCGGGTTGGGCAGGGCCGTCCCGCCTTGGGAGCGGGCTTTTGGGCGGGATGGCGGGCGGCCGGGAATGGGGGCTCTCCGGCCATAATGGTATGCTCGGTGTATTGGAGCAGGGCAGCCGCACAAAAGGCGGAGGACGTCTGAGCCGTCAGAGATCGAGGAGAGGCTCGAGTCGCTGATCTGCAGGGTCGGGGAGAAGGTAGGTGGGCTGGGTAGGGGCGAGTGGGCAGGCAGAGTTAAAGTGGCTTTCGGGTGGGTATTTTGGCGGGGAGGTGCGGCTGGTGGTGTGTCGTAGTCGTCGTCATGCCGTGTTGTCTGTTCTTCCCCCCCCACTCCGCCCCGTGTGTTCCGTGGGAGCGGTTTGAGTACTCACCGCCCAGAATTAAAGGAATTGTTTATAAGATCGTTGGAACGTTATCAGCGCTTGCAAAAACACGCGTTAAAGCGGACACTTTAGTATTCTTATGTGCCGAACAGCGATAAACGGCCAGCGAATAGTTATTGTTTCGCGTCTGCGGTATATTGGAGCTCCTTCTAGCGCGCCGAAGACATGGGGGAGTTAAACTTGAGCTGCATGCGCTTCGCGGTTCAAGGGCTGGCGGGATCTGAGGCTAGTACAAAGGGCAGTAAATGCATAATGACAAAAATGATGGAGTGCTGAAACACAAACGGCAAAAGTGCTTTGTTTCGTGCTGTATTGTTCATTGAGTCTCGGTCACCTTACCGTGGTGACCCTAAGGTACTGTTGGATCTGAATCCCGGGAGCGCACTGGGAGCTTGGGGAGCTGGGTGATCGGGTGCAGCTCGTCAGAGGAGTGGCTGTTCCTTCTTTCCGGCAAGCCAGCACAGTTCTTCCCTGCTAACAGAACTGAATCGTCGCTCTGAAAAAGGTGACATAAAAGGATGCTCTTGCTCAACTCCCTTGTTTTCCACGTGAGAGTCAGGGGCTGTGTTTTATTGCCTGGGGGATGATGAAAATTCGTTTTAATATTTTTTATTTTGTTATTGTAGAGTAATTCATCTTTGGAGAGCAACTTGGAGGGTCTGGCTGGTGTTTTGGAAGCTGATCTGCCAAATTACAAAAGCAAGATACTAAGAATACTATGTACTGTGTACGTATGCAGGGTCTGGGCATGTGGGAGGCTCGCTCTTTCTCTGTGCGTAAGTTTGAGTGTTTAAGGTAGTTTAAATGCCAGGAACGGCTTTAGTTCCTGAGTGTTATTATTGGGTAGAGTTTGTTTTACTACAAGCAAAAGAAATAGAGGAAAAAGGTTTATTATGTAGCAGGTGTAATTGAAGAAAATACCCTCTTTGCATCATTTTGACTTGAAATCCATACAAAGGCTCAAAGCAGATAGAAGAAATATTAGAGCTGCTCTTCAATAGCAGTGAGAGCGGAGTGGTGCTGGGCAATATCCTATTTCCCAATGAAATGCATAAGAACACCAAAGCTATTGCTGCTAACACTTACTTAGTCTTACCTGTGACATTTTCCTCACCTGTTCCTCTTCTCTGTCATTGAGATGATCTTCTCTTATGGGCGCACTGGCTCAGGGAGGGGAGCTGGGAACATGAAGAACTGAAATCAGGCAGGCTCTCTGGCGGCTGACAGCTTTCCTTCCTCCCTAGCAAAGTGCAGGGGCAGAGGTGCCCTGTGTCAGGGTCACTGGATGGTGTCTGAGGGAGGGATTGTGCAGGTAGTAGGGAAGAGAGGTGTGGTGAAGACGGAGAGTGTTCCAGCCCTATCCTGTGCTATGTTTTTGTGCATTCTTTAAATCTGTTTGGTAGCAATGTTTAATATAACACAAATGGTGTGGGTTTTTTTCCTGTTACATTTAGACACTTCTGAAATTTTAGGGTTAGCTTATATGCATGCAGAAATGGTAATGGAATATTAAGTCTTTATAGCAGGACCTGGCCTTTCCTATGCTCTTTATCTATACTAATCAAAATTAGTTGTCTAAAATGTGTGTGCCTTTCGGGTAATTTGCCGATGCTGTATAATAAAGGTATTTCTAAATTACGGATTTAAAGCAACTTTTTACATCGTTGCCTAAGTTCTGTCAGTTATTATTTGGCCAGCCCTCTGAAATACGCAGCAATTAGGTATAAATAAAAAGCAAATACCTTAAATATACTTGAAAGTGGCACCTGCCACTTCTAAATTACTGTGGTTAGCAAATAAAAATTGTCTGTAAAATATTAACCACGGAGTAGAACTGTAAGATCACATTAGCAATTTTTTCTTAACTTCCTCATGAGATAAGTTTAACTTAATAGAATTGTAGAATGGTTTGGGTTGGAAGGGACCTTAAAGGTCATCCAGTTCCAACCCCCTGCCATGGGCAGGGACACCTTCCACTGGGCCAGGTTGCTCCAAGCCCTATTCAACCTAGCCTTGAACACTGACAGGGATGGGGCAGCCACAACTTCTCTGGGCAACCTGTGCCAGCACCTCAGCACCCTCACAGTGAGAATTTCTCCTTCATATCTGATCTAAATCTACCCTTTTTCAGCTTAAAGCCATTCCCCCATGTCCTGTCACTCCATGCTCTTGTGAGAAGTCAATCTCTAGATCTCTTGTAGCCCCACTTTAGGTACTGGAGGCTGCTCTAAGGTCTCCCTGGAGCCTTCTCTTCTCCAGGATAAGCAACCCCAGATCTCTCAGCCTGCCTTCGTAGCTGCGGTGCTCCAGCTCTCTGACCATCTTTGTGCCCTGTGTGTGTATATGCTGTCAGTGTATATATATATATATACCTATATACACATATATATATGCTGTGTTAACTAACACATTCTTTGCCCTCCTCTCCTGCAAAGTAAATTCTTTATTTCAGATGCTAATTGTGCTGTCATTTGTTATAACCTAGGGATTTTCCTTAAAATTTCTCCTTATATAGTTTACACACTCTTAATATTTCCTTCATATCACTAAAACTCCTTATTGCAGATTTTTTCAGCAAAGTTAATACAAGCTGCCTCAAAATCTAGAAATACTACCTGTATTTTAGTCACTGCTTTTGTATTGTAGATGGGATTTTTTCTGGCTAGGGGTTGGGGAGATGGGTTGAGGAATATTGACTTTATTTGGAAAATTTAACGATTCATCTAGTTCAGTGTGGCTTCTACCGCAAAAAAAATACCCTCTTTTTCCTTTTTTTTTTTTTTTTTTTTAACAAAAGGTGTTACTGGGTTTCCTACTGGTACTGCTGTCTCCCTACAATGATTTAAGACAGTACTGTGTTAGTTCAGAGCTATTACAAATCACAGAATGGTTTGGCTTGGAAAGGACCTTAAGATCATCCAGTTCCAGCCCCCCTGCCATGGGCAGGGACACCTCACACTAAAACATGTCATCCAAGGCTCTGTCCAGCCTGGCCTTGAACACTGCCAGGGATGGAGCATTCACAGCTTCCCTAGGCAACCCATTCTAGTGACTGACCACCCTTACGGTGAAGAACTTCTTCATTACATCTTACCTGAGCTTCCCGTGTTTAAGTTTGAACCTGTTACCCCTTGTCCTGTCACTACAGTCCCTAATGAAGAGTCCCTCCCCAGCATCCCTATAGCCCCCCCATCAGATACTGGAAGGCTGCTATGAGGTCTCCACGCAGCTTCTCTTCTCCAGGCTGAACAGCCCCAACTTTC
>WYDI02026383.1:21598-35045 GCA_009867235.2 Psittacus erithacus | reverse complement strand
CCGAAAGTTAGAAACACAGCACTGCACCAGCTACTAAGAAGGAGAAAAAATGACTGCTACTGCTGAACCCAGGACATTTGGAAAGGCTGAAACAACAACCCAATGGTAGTTTCTTCACTGTCTGCATAATAAGATCAATAAATATAATCTCAAGAGCTACTTCGCTATTCATCTTTCTGGCTTCTTTCATTTTCTATTTCCCTTTCTCATGATACCTATCCCCTGTTTACCTGCACTACTGTATGTATTCACAAACATAGTTGCATCCATATTTATAAATGATGACTACATCATTTGTAGAGATTTGGGGATTCAACTAATTTAGCTTTCTTCCCCCTCATCCTTTTATTCCAGCTGGCAAATGGTCAGAGAAAGATTATGAAACAAATTAATTAATTATTCAACACAGTCCAGTAGCATTACTCAATAGCTCTGATGATGCAAATTGCTCATAAATGAACCATCTTAAATGCTCCAAAGTAACTTGTGTAAGGGTTGCTGTAAGGGCCTCGTGTTGGTGCCTCTGCTTCATGGGTCAGAGCACTCACATCCTCACCAAGAGCCACATGCAACATACTAAGCCAGTAAAACAGATCAGATTTGGCACTCAGTGAGCATTAAAGCTCTCAAGCACTCAGAAAAATGGTAGGAACAGCAAAATCCCTCCTATTCCTCATGTACGTGGTCCCTTCTGCAAGACCTGATCTCTTTCCCTACTAGAGAGCGCCTTCACCAGCATTTCTCCCTGCCACTCATCCACTGTATGCTGTAAGATGAAGACCAATGCCCCTTTGCCTTGTTTCTTGCTCCTGAATATTTGTTTTGCAATGAGGTTGGAAAACACAACTTACTGGAACTCAGGAAACCATGTTTGCAAACCAAGATCTTATAGAATCATAGAATAGCTTGGGTTGAAAGGGATCTTCAAAGTCCAACCCCATGCAATGAGCAGGGACATCTTTAACTAGATCAGGTTGCCCAGAACCACATTCAGTCTGGCCTTGAATGTCTCCAGGGACTTCACATCCACCACCAGCTACAGACAAATCACCTCTCTGTTCCTCAGACCGTCTGTCACCTGGGTTATAGCAAGAGTGTGATGTGGAGATGTACTGGGAAAAACAGGGTAGAAGAGAAGCCCATTTCACTCACTGCCATGCTAAATGTGCTTAGAGACACTTGGCCACAGACTGTACCAAAAGGCACAAAGCAGTATCAGGAGGACAGAGGTTTTTTTCCAGCAGCCATGGAAAATAATCCATGTTGTTACAGCCACCATGGGATGGAGTTATCTGGAAGATCTAATTAAACTAGCCATTTTGCTGAACAAGGAGAGGGAAAAAACAGAGCAGTCGGAAGGCACAGCAAATTAATCTACAGAGCCTGAAGAGGCAGATGAGCTCTCAGCTGGGTCCAAAAACAGACAGGGAGGTAGCAATATGTGCACTATTGTGGCCAGAGAGAGGAGCAGAGTAGAAGCCACATCACCAGCACAACTTGCAAACAAGGCTGATACCCCTATGGCTGACTGGATCAAAGCAAGTTTATAAGTACTGCAATCAGGAGGAAAATGTTGAACCCTGATGCCAGGAAGCCGCTTCCAAACTGAGGACCAGAAAAAGTAGAATCAGCTCAGGAGAGCTCAGGTTCTTAACCCAGCGAAAGGCAGGGGAGATAGGGGCATCATGACAAGGTTGTCATCTCAGTTCCTCACTGCCTGCGCTTGCCTCTGCGGTGCAGCTCAGTGGGATGTTCCACAGGGCTCTGTCACCGTCTGGAGATAAGCCTACAGGAAAGATGGCTCAGAAGGGGCCCCAGAGCTGGGGAAAACCTTCCCACAGACAGAACATGATTGTTGGAATTGCCGGAGCAGGTAAATTTTGAGGAACAGTACATGGGGGCAAAGCTGTGATGGAAATCACAAGCAACCAGGTAAGGAAGGCAGCAGGGCCAACTAATGAAGTCAACCAAAAAGAGGAACAAGGAAGCAAGTCTTTTTATAGCTGGAAATCACACACTTCAGAGGATGATATCTTCGAGGAAGAAGGAAAGACTCAAACTAACTTTGATTTTATTTTTAACTTTGCCATCATTTTAGTGAACAGTTCTTTAATGAAGCCAGATATGAGGGATCCAGGTATAACAGCCATATCACAGGTCTAACATCTCTCATGTGACGCTCATAATAGTAATGCCAGAACCATCAAGTACTAAGTTAGGGAGAAATGAGATTAAAGTCCAGCTCTGCACTTTACATGTTATAAGCATCCTGTATCTCAGGAGCAGAGTACTTGGCTTTGCCTTGTGACCTCTGTTACAATGATAAACCTATGCAAGGCATTGTAAAGATATCAGAGAAGGTCCAGGACCAAGGAGTTGGCACACAGCACCAAGTGTCAGTGCTATGCACATCCAAAATCCATGCACTCTAGAGAGAGAAAGTGGCGATAGATTATTAAGCATGAAGCAAAGGAGATGGGATTGGGCATGAAACCATAAAGCAAAGCAGGAATTCAATTTCAGGACTGTCAAACTCACTTGTGGCACTGGGTGCATTCACCTGAGGAAGGATGCTGTTTTCAAGAAAGAGCCCAGTGAGTGCATGATGATGAAGAAGGCACAGCTGAGGTCTCTCCACTCCCTCCAGCCAGCAACACTAGTGTGACCAGTACTAGCAATGGCAAATGATCCCTAGGGCTTCCAGGGCTTAACTGACAAGGCTTGCAGCAGAGCACAAACTTTCCCTATGTGGGCATGAGACACATCTCCAAAACACTTATTGCAGGCACAGAGCAGAGAACACCTAAGCTCGCTATAGAAGAACCCACCAGCAGAGACCTGTAGATAGACCCTCAAATGTGTAGTAGACACTTCACTGTATCTTCTCACAAGAGAACTTGATTCAAGGCACACATTGAGATTAAACACTGATTTCAAAAACCTGTGGTGAAAATGAAGTCTTTAGTCTATCCGCTACAGCAAAACACAGCCAAGAACAAAACAACAGATGAAGGAATGGCCATGTGCCCAGAGCTCTCCACCGTGTATCCAGAGAAGTACAGAAAACGGCCTTGAAAATCTAGCCTGCATGCGCACCTTTAGGGCTTCTCAATTAACAAGTCTTTCTGGCACTCGATGGGTCACTGGAGAAGCTCAAACAGCACTACCAGAGCAGACATCTGCAGAATAATAGCTGTCCCTAGAGGACTGGGAACAAATGCAGCTGAGCACTGACACCCAGCTGGATATAAAACCTCTTATTCCAGACTCTGTCTAATCTTCTGCTGCTCCCTCAAGAGCATACCACTCTAGTCCCTGCAATGGGAACACAACTACTTACTTTCCTGAGCACCCCACTGTAAAACCTACTTCTCAGAGACCAGCTTTCAGGCTGATTTCTTCCCATATTCATTTGAGACTGTAGCTGGTAGGTCTGATCCCATTGCTGCTGTGAGTGCAGACGTATTCTGTCTTTATTCACAAAAGGCTCTAGCCCACTTCATCCTTTAAGAGCAGATTGGGAGCTCTTACCTCCGAATCGTCCTTAGCAGGGTTGACCTGGCCTCATTGTGGAAGGTGATGATCACACTGGTTGATGGGAGGTCCTGGCGATAGTGCAGTGTGGTACACCTGAGGAGGGGCAAAGAGGAAAAGGCTGTATGAATCCTTTCTGAAGGAGTCCAGAACCTGCCAGGTAAATCACTGAGGATTAAAGCAGCAAAGAGCTTAGCTGTCACTAACAGAAGGGGAAGAGAAAGGAAGGAGGCACCCAGCTTACAGCCCCTTAACATTGCTTCCTTGCTAACATACCCTCCTGGTGCCACCAGCCACCCCACCAACAGGTAGTGGGAAGATAAAGGTCTTCCTTTTTCACATTAGCAAGGACAACACCACTTTAAGCAGATACTCCCCACTGATGTTAGCACAACAGGATCACAAACGGGCCCTTCATGCTGAAAATGAGGCATGGGTGATGTGCTTGCTAAAGACCAGATGCCTTGATGGTTTTGTGAGCTTCCTAGGGCTTTAGGTGTCATCCAAGATGTACGGGTTTAGTGTGATGAGGTTTTGCTTCTTAAACTGAGGCAGGGGCCCAAGCACCTACCCAGCTGGTGCCGCCAGCTGAGCTGAGAGCATCCGTGCAGCTCCAGCTCTAAGTCATCTCACTCTTGCCTCCCAAGGCAGCAACTTCCACCAGCTGGCTGCAAGGTAAGCCAAGTCCTGCTCCTAGATTGATTGTTTCCTTATTTATTCTGCCTTAATAGCACAACATGACAATAGGGAAGATTGGCATTTAACACTTTCCAAGCCAACATGCAGAATGTGAAAAACCACAACTGCAGCCACAGCCCCTGCTGCCTCCTTTCCAAGAGGAAAGGAAGACTCTATAATTACTTTGACCTTTAGATGATGAAATTTGTGGCTTTTGCAGACCAAAGCTAGCATAATCCTATCTCGGGAAATCCAGATACACCTCTTGCATCTGTGCTGCTCTTTCCAGGTCCCTCTCGGTCCCTGCGATCGCCTGAAGATGACAGACCAGTGGCAGGAGAGCACCAGCCTGAGGAGCTCCCCATCGCAGCCATCATATCCCTTTCCATTCACGTGCCACTTGTCTGCTTTCACATCACTGCCCAGGTGCTACCACTACCATCCTCAAGTGAAGCAGGGAAGAGGACTGAGAAACCCATCTTTCAACAAACCATCACTTCCCCCCCCCCAAAGCTCTGGACCACAGTATCTCCAAGGTGAACTGAAAACAGATGGAAAGATTAAGCTGGGGATAGAGAAGAGAAAGCAAAGAGTAGCCAGATGCTGCTGTTTTATGCTAGCAGCGTGTCTCATTGCACCTCAGAAATGCCAAAATGCTTGAGGTATTCTTTTTAAGAAGAATTTTTCACCTTTTCATGTTGAAATTGCATTTCTGATTATTTACAAAGTGAACTTAATGAAAAGAAAAGAAAGCGTGCAACAGGCAAAATAATTCCAAAGATAAGAAAAAACATAACATCTTAGGTGGGACAAAATATTTGCAAGCTGAATCGGTTGCTGCTTTCTCTCACTGTTTCACTCAAAACCTTACCTAAATCCTGTCTCAACTTGACAAAGCAGATGTCTCACTACTACATTGTCCTTTCAGCATGGTTACCAACCCTAGAAATTCATCACAGAACCAATTCTAATTCTAGGTGCATCCTCAAAGGACACCAAAGCAGCACAGCTACTCCACATGCAGGAGGAAATTCAGTAACATTGCTCTGTGCATCAACACCCTCATTCATCAAAGTTACATCAGGGATGCTATAAGTAGAGGGTTTCAGAATTACTAAGCAGCACCAGGTCATGCCCTGAGCTGCTCATCTGGGTCACTGTGCTCCCTTGCATCATCTAATAACCAACTTCAACTGAGCTTTCCCAGCACAATATGATGAGAAAGAAGCTGCTGCTGCTCTGTGCCTTTTTTGCCACACTGAGGCTCAGATCTCGCTTGCTTTGTGGAGCTGCAGGGACAGACTACGACAATTGCTGTCCCTGTGCTATTTATACACCATTATTTCCTAACTGTTCCCAGATGCGCATCCTTCCACCCACTTCCAGCACAGCATCAGGAGGGGTGTCTGTGGAGCAAACAAGGGAAGCTATTTCTGGAAAAGAATGAAAGAGGGTGGAAAATACAAAGTTATCAATACTTTACTTATGCTGTTACAATAGTTAAGGAGCTAATAATTAAAGCTGCAGTGGATGCGTGCTGTATCACCCACCAGAAGGAGTGCCGGGGATTCTGCACGCTGGCTGCCAGCAGTGCAATGAAGGCTCCTCATGTGCTTTTGGAAGTCTAGACTTCTATGCACCAGCTCAGCCTACCCAGGCAATGTACATATGGGAAACATTGAGATGTCATACACAAGCATCTCCAGAGCTGGGTCACTGGCTCTGCACCTCATCCATTTCTGTAGCATCCCAATGGTGGGACCAATGACAGCACTGCTGATACAGAGCAGGCAAGGCACATGGCAGCACCCGATCACCTTACTCACCTTTGCAACTAGGACTGCACCACAAGTGGGACTCACGTCTCCAGAAAACAGCCCAAAATATGGTAGGCTGAGCTGTTGCATGTGCCACGGCTCCTCCAGGGTCCTTATGTGGCCCTCGCTCTGCCCTTGACCAGGATTTTACCCCTGGGCCCATCTTTCAGGAGCTATCCCAAAGTTTCCTACAGTTGGTCCCTGAGGTTTTTTTTCCTTCCTCTCCCAGTGTAACTGCAGCTAAACATCCTGGCTCCCCAGAAGGCAGATTTCAGTTTAAGTTGTTGACTACAAGTGTTTTTTTGGCACTTGCTTGGGTGATAAAACCCACAGCTTGGAAAAGCATTAAATCCAGCATGTCCAGAATTATTTTGTGTGACAATTACATCTGGGGTAATTTCAATTTAATACCTCACTGCAAGTGAAAATTGCAGCATGCAGCCCTAAAATTGCTGTAATAATGAAAATAAACCCGCTAAGAGCTGCCTGCGCTACCTCAGGCTGTCACTGGATAAACATTTTGTGCTAGTTATGGGATTTCATAGGTCATCCAATTGCCAACAAGAAAAGCAACGAAAACAACACCCACAACATTTTCAGGAAACCAATGAAATCATGGGTTGTTTCTTTTTTTTAGATTGTTCAAAAAAACCCATCAGTTAAAAAAGGAATAACTGCACATTTGCAGTGTGCTGAAACTCACTGGCTAAAGTCATTTCAAGTTTCATGCTTGGAAAGCTTTCAGTAAGACAGGAGAGCAAGCTTAGCACAGCGAGGGCTAGCAGGAGTGCTGCTCTGCTGGCTCACAGCATCCGGGGAGAGCAAAAGAAGACGGAAGCTTAGCTGGCCTACCCTAAAGCTCCAGAGAGAGCATCCAGCCAGAGAGACAGTTATTCTGTCCCCGTGAAAACCCAGAAGTCAAACTTCCATTGATGGGAAGTTTCACTTTTCTGTTTTAAGATTATTCGCCATTCAAATTTGAAATAATTTCCTAATCGAGAAACTGTGAAAGGAGCATTCCAGATGCAGACACCTTCGGAATGACCCTTAGAAAGTCCCATCCTGAACTGGCCACTTGCTGTGCTTCCTCCAGCATGGAAGGCGCAGGACACCTCATCTCCGTGTTCCCAATAATCCTGACCTCAGGAATAAATTACTGCACACCCATTTGTGGGGACAGAGAGCAGATGGCCAAAGCCCTTCACTCATCACAGGAATCACAAAGCCCTCCCACAAAGTCCCAACCTTTGGACATTCCAGTGGCCTCCAAAGTCTGTCACTCTTTTTTCTGAGGCTGCTTCTGCCTTTGTGTTCCTGTTCAGCAAGGGTGTAGCCCACCCTGGGTGGCCTCTGCACACAGCCACCCCTGCATCCCTCCCGGTTCTCCTCATAGGGCGACGCACACCCATTCCCAGGGGATTTCAACCCATTTTACGTTTAAAATGGCAGACTTAACTCCTAGTGCCCCTCATCAAAGCAAAGAAACACTGCTATGGAGCACAATGGTAAAGACTAACAGTGTGAACAGAGATGGACCCTGATCCTCAGCACCTCCTGGTCCAGCCCAGGCTCATCCATAGTGTTTTCTCCTTGACATTATCACATGCTGACAGAGCTGCACCATGTCTCCTGAAACCCACCTCTCACACTCACCCTCTCCTGTGCCCTATTAACTACCTCCAAGAGATGACTATCCTTATCCTGCCTCCCCTGCCAGGCTTCTGCTCATTCCTTTTCTCTGCTTCAACAGCCACCACTTGCCAGCAGCTCTGCTTCAAATTTTTAATGCTGTCCATGAAGTCCAAACTCTCCCTCAACACAGCTCACCACTTCCAAACCACTCACTGCATATTTAGTTTGAACAGCCAGCCTCATCAGACAGATAAACCCCATCTTTAAGCTCCTTCCTGGCTCTTCCCTTCTCTGTGGAAATAAGTGTGAGAGCAGCCTTGTCACCACACATCTAAACCAAGAGTGTTTGAGTTGGTCTGCATGCTGTGCACTCACAGGGCTCTCCCTCTCAAGTCAGCTCATAGGACAGGGACCTGCCATCAAGTTCAAACTTAAACAGGAGAGATTTAGGTTAGATATAATGAAGAAGTTCTTCCCTGTGAGGGTGCTGAGGCACTGGCACAGGGTGCCCAGAGAAGCTGTGGCTGCCCCACCCCTGGCAGTGTTCAAGGCCAGGTCGGACAGGGCTTGGAGCAACCTGGTCGAGTGGAAGGTGCCCCTGCCTGTGGTAGGGGACTGGAACTGGATGATATTAAGGTCCTTTCCAATCCAAACCATTTTGTGATTCTATAAGAGCTCCAACTACATTGCACCAGCAGGTTGCAAACATGCCTAGGCTCTGCATACCTCGGTCATACCTCTCAGGACAACTTCTCAGGGGGACATAGCCCCCAGCCAGTGGGAAACCATTGTGCCTGAAAGCTGTCTTTGAACTGAAGCAAATTACAGGTGACTTCCATGAAATTACTCTAAAAATAGGGACCTTGGGCATGTTGCAATTCAGAGCTGTACAGCAATGTATGTGCCAACTTGTATGGAAACTAATGCATTCATAGAGCTTACTGCTGGACAGCACCGTGTACTGTCTTACCTGACCTCTGGGTTACAGTCTCTGGCACTTATCCCAGCATTTTGCAGTTATCCATGCATTAAGCCCAATGACTTCTGTCTGACTGCAGAGTACCTTTCATAAAGTCATTACTTCATGCCCTCCAGGGATGGAAAACCCAAGAAGCACTGCTCATGTTACAGTCAATGCATTAGTCTCGTACGACAGTATAAATGGGATACGACAGCTCAGTATTTGCATGACTAGAGCACAGAGAGGGATCAGTGGTCTTCATGACATTCACCTCCCATCGCCACCCTTGACTCTTCTTAGCCAAGTTCTTCCTCAAGCCATCCTTCCTGCATGTCACCTCATGTCACTCAGCTTTCAGAGACCTTCAAAATCCTACTTCGTCTTCCCAAGCTTCCCAGTGGCCAGCATCTCCTCCTCCTTCTTTGTGAATGCTTTGCCCCACCTCAATCAGGATGAGGCTGCAAAACAGAGGGCTGACCATGGTCTGCCTTGCTGAACATCTCCAGTACCACCACGCACCACATGCACTGGCTGGCACCCTTGGGGCCATGCCAGGGGATAGATGTTAGCAGCAAATAGGCTGCTTGCACATGCTGCACTTGGGGCTGGGACAAAGACCTACTGAGAAAGCTCTGGGTTTTCCTCCATAACACCAACAGCTTCAGTGTTAACCACTCCACCAGGACGCATCACAATCTGAATGTCAATGTCGTAGCTCAGAGCACATACGTGACCTTTATAGCATGATAGGAAGAGCAGTGACTGTAGAGATTGTCACCAGCTATAGACCTTCTTGCATCTACCCTGGTCCTACAGTTCCCTCTCAGCTGGCCATGACCACAGGCAGGCAGGTGCTACCAAAACACTGAAAGGCCTAGAGCAAAGAGAAGCTGAAAAACCAGTTGGAAGGTGGAGGACTCCTGAAAGCAGCTATAACAAAAGGAAGTAAGAAGGGATGAAGAATCAGATGTCAGCAGGAGATGCACATGATTTCAGGGGATGCTAGCTCAGGTTTGCCTTGCCAAAAGTGAAAACTACCCTTGAGAAAGGTCAATAGGATTTCTCTGCACTGGTCTGGCATGTGCCTTGGGTTGGCACTCCCAAAAAGGGACTGGAAAAACCTGAGGGTGGCGTGAAATAGCCACAGAGCCTGCTGGGGCTGGGAGAATGGGGGCCATCAAAAGAGGAATCCCCTGTTGAGCAGACGATCTGGGGGTGTGCAAGGGCTTAAGAGAGGGCGAGGAGGCACATCTGCAACAAATACTCAGTGGTGGTTAACATCAGAGCTAACAAGGAATTATTTAGCAGGCTTTAACTAGATGTAATTGTATAAAACTGTAAGGAATACCATCAGGAAAACACTGCCAGGGCACTGAACCATTTCTGGCTGTAGATCAGGCTCCAAGAGGAACCTGTCCAAGTCCCCACCTCTCTCCTCCCCAGCACATGCTACCGCAAAAATACCAGAAAACAGGCAAAAAAGAAAAGCCCTCCCAAGGGTAGAAGATGCAGCTGCTAGTGAAAGAAGTCTTCTCAGCCCTCCATCGTCAATGTGCTGCCATAAATGTGACGGTCACAGCTAGTGCTTGCCTGAAAGCTTCTGGAAATTGAAACAGTGCTATATTTGGCTAGTGCACAATTAGTATTTTCTCTAACTCACTGCTTCTTTCGGTCTCTTTCTTTCTTTTCCCTGCAAGATAGATATCTAAAAAATTAATCAAACAGCTAAATTTGAAGAAAGGGGGAAAAGCAAGACAGCAAAAATAACCTGACGTGCTGCTGCCTGCGAGCCTCAAAACTGACATGATGATGCATTTATAATTCATTAAAGATTCGCTGGAGTTTTGTCTTTGAAAAAGGGGAGGGGAGGAAAAAAATGAACCTACTAAAAAGGAAGGAGAGAATAGCATGGCTGCATTTAAAAACAAGTTAAACCAGATTGTGTGTCTTGATTTTCAAAGCAGCTCATGCATAATTCAGTCTTCTAGGGCTCTCAACACAGACTCCGGGTCTGTCTTGCTTCTTGACTCCCCTCCCCACCCTTACTTCTTCAGAACTGAGGCAAAAAGAAAAAAGGAGCCAAGAGAGTGAAAAATAAAAACACAACAACAGCAACAAAATAATAATAAAAAAGAACTTTCCCTGTTTTCAGTGGAATTTTAAACTGTGGCAGATTTCTGATGCCAGTTTCACTGCAACCAGAGCTGGCAGCAAAGGTTTTCATGTGGTGAAGTAAAAGAAAATCTGGCACCTTGCACCTTCCTGGAAAGCTATCAATCCTTTATTAAAGGTCTTTAGAAATCAGGACAACCTAAAACTATCTCTCAGAGGGTCAGAACCACAGATGTGAAGATTCATTAGGGAGGATGCTTTCTGACCAGAGCTTCCTGGTGCCACATGGCAAAGCAAAGCAGAAAAGTCCCCATCCCCACAACATCTCCTTAGTCATAACTGGAGAAGCGCAAACTCAACCCCCTGCTGTGATAGCTCAAAAACACTAAAACATGTAGGAATCTGCAGCAATTATAGCAAAAATCCACCCAAATGGCCCCGAAATATTTTCTGTGATCACCCGCCTTTTGCTATAGTTGATGGAGCAGGATTTTAAGGTGCTGAGTAGCTGAAAAATCAAACGAGATTTTGATGCAAAAAATAGTTGTGTGGCCTTAATTATCAATAGTAGCAAGCCTTGGAGAATTAGTTCCATCACTTACTAATGCCTGACTTTGAATTCAGCCTACACAAACATACTGGGTCGATAGAAATACTGGGAGAAGCGCGAAAGTTAAACAAACAACTTCATTCTGTCAGAATTACTTGGGGCAAGTTATCAAAGTAATCGATGGCACGTAATAACTATGAGACAAGTGGTCAATACATTACAGTGGTCAAAGGCAGAGGATGGCTCTAGCTAGATCAATGGCACCCTGGGGATGTCGAAGCACTTGGTGCTGAAGCGATGTCCATCATGAATCACCAACGGGCCCCACCGTGGTTCAGGTGGGCAAGGTATTGCTCCCTATGAAGGACACTGAGACAAGCAAGGATTTCTCTTCCCTATAAAAAGCCCAGGATCCTCTCTATGCATTACAGGGGAGGAGGCATATGAAGTTTAGAGAGAAGACCCCACGTTTCCATGGATTTATCAGTGTTTGCCTACCTCAAGGGCCGTGGCTGGGACTGTGGTCAATCCTGGTCTATCAGAGACCCCTGTCCCTTCCTCCAACAGGAAGAAGCTCTCTCCCCAGCTTAGTGACTGCCATGGCCTTCCCACATCCTCCCACTAGTGGTTCCTGCAGCCGCTGACTCACAGTGCAGCATCACTTCCACTACAGCACATCATTTGTTCCAGAGGAGCCCAATGTGCACTTTTCATGTGATACTCAAAATCACTTGCTTTTAAATACAGCCTGTCATCTCTAGATGACTACAAGCAGCAAAAACATTTGAGATCTAAATGAATTTTTTTTCCTTTTCAGGATGAGAATAACAGATCCCTTTGGCCTTCATTTTTCCTGTATTTTAACTTTGAGATTCACTGAGAGCTTTCCTTTCAGTTTATCCTGAAGTTGTCGTCTCCTGGCTTTTTCTTTTTCCTTAAATAATCAAAGAACCAAAGCACAGCCATTCACACAGCTCTGCTGAGCCCTGTCCACCTGTATGCAGGGTCTAGAGATGTGGCGCTGACAACAGGGATGTAACTTACGGTGTTTCCATCTTCAGCCTTTCAAACAAGAGCAGCTGTGCCGGAATCCAGCCATCGCTCACCTTGAAATGAAGTGGCTCGTCCTCAGGGCACAGCAACTGGCAAGTCACTGTCTTGTATTAAATTCCCAGCCCTCCCTCCTCCCTGTTGCCCATCATGACAGGGACATACAAAAAGATCACTGTACCACAGACAGATATGTGGGGAAAGAGCTTTTATCTCCGGGTGAATGTGTCACGAAAGTGGAGCTAATTAACTGGGGCTCTGGTTTTGAAAAAGGTTAATATTTTATCACATGTCTTCTGTCTTGAGGAATAATTAGCCCTGGCAGCATTCGCTCTGCTCTTTCCCAAGGGACTGAGCAAGAGACTGGAGGCTGGGGGGGGACACGTGGTACTGATGGAGAGACAGCGTCTCAACTCTGGACCAGCAGTACATCTAACCAGCGATTTCTTTTCAACACAAACTAACCTTCTGTAGAATATTAACAGAGGCAAAGCCATGCTCCAAAGCCTGTGCATGTTCTGCTTGTCTATGTCCTCGAGTACAGGGGATGCTTTAAACCAAGGCACTGTGGCTCTGCCAAGAGCTTCATAGCTCTGGCACCAGAGCACTAGTCCATGTCCCTTCTTCTCCCCAGGCACCACTGCCAGTGCCAGCTCTGAGGTGGCCTCTTCCCTTGTTGCACCAATGCCCTGGTCGACACAAAAGGGAAATCCCAAGGGCTCTCCTAACTCTTCCATCCCAGCCACAAACCTGTTCTCATGAGGGTAACCAACTACTGAAGCAAATTCCCATAGGGACTGCACAGAAGAAGGTCCCCCCAGTGCTTGCACAGCAGTCCTTATCGTGGGGTACAACGCACAACACTCCACAAGGCTCCCAAGAATAGAGCTGGAATGGAAATGGAGGAACTGGAAAAGGGCAAGGAAATGGTCATTTAAGGTTGACCCAAAGCTACTTTGTGCATGCATTGTTCTTGGTGAAATGCAATATACAGGTGGATGGGGAATTTCCCAAATGAAATCAAAACTGTCTCATGGTGAAACAAAACCAAAATAACCTAGTGAAGGAAACCTATCATGGGGCAGGGGAGTGGGGAGGGGGAGGGAGGGAAGG
>WYDI02026383.1:0-21498 GCA_009867235.2 Psittacus erithacus | reverse complement strand
CAAAAAAACCTAGGGAAGGAAAACTAATAGGGGGGAGGGGGGTGGGGGGGGGGGGGGGGGGGAGGGGGGGGGTGTGGAGGCATTTTCAGCTTTTTTTCTCTCTGAAACAGCAATTTTTGGCAAGCAAAATGTTAGTCCAAACAAAATAAAGGTGCTCTTTAAGGAAGGGACAGCTGGGATGGAAGCTGTGTCTGTTCCTGACTGAGCTCCTAGGACTCTCCTTGGGAAGATACCTGTCCCATGCAGATGTTCTTCCTACCCATTAGAAAAAGGCATTGTGGAGCTGGGACAAGGAACAACCTGGAGAGACAAATCACAACAGCAGGATATTTAATATTATACCATGTTGTTTGCTGGCACAGCCCAGAGTCACCAGAAGCCAGGTTCCAAGATACCAAGGTCCAATGAACTCCTCAGGTACCCACACTGGCAATCCTCTTTGTCCTGCAGACACCTTTATGTCAAGAGCACAGCACAGGAATGATTTCTGCTCGCTGTGCAGACAGGCGCCATAATTCACACTCCTCATACAGCTCTTTCAGATATAACTACCTTTGCCCTCCAGGAAAGAAATGACTAATACAGCCACTTAACTGACACATCCTCCTGCATTCAAAACACCTGCCTGCACATATCCATCAGCTTCTCATGCGGTCTAGCTCGCTCCTCAACTCCTTCCCAAGAGTTGCCTTCACCCTCCTCACTCAAGAAAAGCAGGGGGAAGGAATAGGACTGAAAATCCACTGCTGCAGAACAAGCACTGTCACACTTGCCATTCCCTACAGCATCCACGCAACCAACCCTGCTCCTGAAGAAACACCCATCTCTCCCTGCCCCAGCATCACTTCCCAGTACCACTTTTAATGAAACCCCCTCACACTGCCTTTTCTCTAGGCAGCCACTAGAGATACAAAACTGCAGTGGCTCATGGCACTTCAGATCCTGTCCGCTCGGTGACCATGAGCATCCAGAACCTCCAGGGCAACCCAGGATCAATTGAGCTGTGAAGTAAAAAGCTGAGCAGAGCCACTCTGCTGCCAGGGTGAGGAAGATATAGGACCTCCAAAGCCAACAGTGTGGGAGTCCTCTGACCTGGACGCAGTTACCCTAGTGGTAACAATCACTCTCTGTCTCTGCAAAGGAGGCAATGTTGACAGACTGGACCCACCGCTACCAGCTCCAGGGAGCTATCAAGCAGGGACTGGAGGACAGAGCAGTATCACAGGCTGTCTCAGACATCAGTGAAAAATCTAGGGTTGGGTTGGGTTGGCATCTTGGCACTTGGAAGTCTCTCTCCTCCCCAGGGAGGCCCAGGGATCACGCTAAATCCCAGGATAAGTGCCTGTGGAGCCAACATGGACTGTCGCAGAAGACCTGTCACATCTGAGGAGAGAAGAACAGGCTCCTCAGGACAAGTGGATGCTGGTGTGACGGTCTGGCCATCACCCTGTGATCTGAGGTCACCAAACATATCAGTGTCACCAAACATATCAGCATCACCCAAGCAGCAGCACAGATCCTTGCTTGTGAAGCACATGGATGAAGGTCTCCAGTCACCTCAGCAGCCCTCCATCAGGGCAACCACACAGCAATTCACAGATCTACTACTGACATAACGATCAGTCCTGGAAAAGATGTCAGGCAGTAGGACTGGGAGGCTTTAGCACACGTGCTTCAATGTGCACTAACCCCTGCTCTCATTTAGATGTACTCATTATGAGTGAGTGCACAATTAGACCCATAGTGTCTGCAAGATAGAAGAGATGGGTAATGCGAGACTCAAGCAACTTCAAAGCCTGTTACACAAACACAGGCAGGTGGGGGAAAAGAGCTGTGGCATACGTGTGCTGCAATCAGGGTTTGTAAATTATGTCAGCTCTTACAAAATGCTGGGCCAAGCTGGAGAGGCAGGAGCCCTGGAGAGCTCAGTGGTTTCTGCAATGAGAGGAACCTGGGCTGATTTCATAGCTGACCCTGTTTCAAGCAGGAAGCTGGAGTAGAGACCTCCTATGGTCTCTTCCAACTTGAATTATTCTCTGATTTTATGAAATGCCTGTTTTTTGATTAATAGCTGTCTTGCTTTCCTTGCTTTGCTGCCAACAACTGCAGATCTCAATACTCCTTGTTCTTTGTGCTACCTGAAAACAATCTCTCTGAGTTTCGATCACATACCTGTTGCTTAAACCTCCTTGGAGTTTCAAATTCACCCAGAAGACAAAGTACAAAATGCCTCTGTGTGTGGTGAACACTCCAGATGGGCTGAATCTACAAAGTGCAGAACTGAGCTCTTTTGGGTGAAAGACTCAGATATTGGCCCACCTATAGTCACAGATGGGTTAGGTTTAGCCAACAGGTACACAAAAGCCAGTGTTGGCCCAGCAGCAATGGGCAACAAACTGGCCATCAGAACCATGAGATGCTGGTGCAGCTGCTTGACAGGGGCTGAGATACCAAAATAACTAGTGTATAGTAAGTGCACACCCTTACTCAAACTACACCTCACCCTCAAGTCTTTAGCCAGATGGGGCCTTTCAAGTTTACATCCTCTAACTTGTATTCTGGGCTTCATGCTTCAGTTCATTCAAAAGTCTCAGCCCTCCAGCAACACAGAAGTCTAAACTGTGAGTGACAGCAGGTATAAACTCCAGCACAACCGATAGTGAGTTTTGATAAGGGGAGCTCCATGCTAGGCCTTTTATTAGCAGGCAGCAAATTTTCCTAGCTAGGGAAAATCACTGCGCTGGTAACCAACCTGTATAACAAAGGTCTGAATTCCTGGAGGGATGAAGAGCTTGGAAACAGGATAACTATGATGAGAAGAAGTAACAATGACAGTTCCCTAGGAAAAGAAAACAAACCCCAGCATCATATGGCAGTTCCCTTTTATATAGATGGTATGCCTGCATCTTAAATGGTTGATCAGTGGTTGTCAATAGCGTGGAGAGCAAGCTGGCTGCCCAAAGCTGTGTCTCTCACTGACTTTCAGCTGCTCAACTGCATTAATAGAAGATACAGAACATAAGGTAATTTCTCTCACATCACCAACCTGTGCTAGCTATTTCTGTCATTGTCAAAGGGTTATCAGGTTGCACGGCAGAGGCATGAGCAATTCTCTCTCTTAAAACATTGCCCAGCCTGTGCAAGTTTCGCAGGCCACAAAAGCCAGCTAATCAAAGGCAGAAACAAAACCTTGACCAATACAGGCAGTCCTGGCTTATCCCCAGGACACACAGCCCCTGCTCTACTTGATGGACAGTTCTCATATCTTCATCCAGAGATCTCAGCCTAAGGAAGTGATGGAAAAATACAATGTAGAGTGCTAACCTCTTGGGGTTTGGTGTCCAAGAGGCAAAAGCAATCATGCCACTTCCTAATTTCCTACTTTCATCTCAAACGTGTTTTCCACTATTAACTGCTCTGCTGCAAGGTCATGCTGTGCTCTTGCCTGTCACTAGAAATAAGGAAACCAAGACCAAAAACATGGGGATCCCAGATCTTCCCTTACCCAGCTAATTCAGCCTCAGCGTATGCTCTGCAGGCAAAAGAGCCAGGGACAGCCTTCACACATACAGGACTTTGCCCAAATGTGGTAAGTCTTCTTTTGTAATGAAATCACAAATGCCCTGCCTCTGTCCAGAGAACAGTGGTAACAGCTGGAGTAACAGAACAAGGGACAGAAAAACCCTTTGGGGTATTGCTGGCAGTCACACAGCAGCTAATAACAAACCCCAAAAGCAAGAAGGGATCCATAGCCATTGCATCCAGCCACCTCTAGCTCACACAAGGCGCTCGCTGCCAGTCTGCTCCCCGGAGGGCATCATGCACTTCTTATGGGTGAGCACACACAAGGGACACCCAGCCCACACAGAAAGGTGCAGGACAGAGCAGAGCCAGCAGCACGCACGTGTGGGTGCATGAGGACGTCTCCAGCTTTCACCAATGCTAAAATCAGAGATGTGGGAGCATTTGAACTTTCTCTCTCCCCCATTCTCCTCACTTGGCTCTCTCCCTCACATCTTAGACTGTGTCACCCATCCTCATCCCACTGCACTCAAGACATCTCTGCTCAGACATGCCCTGCTCCCTGTGGTCCCACCACCCCGCTTTCCTAAGCAGCATCAGGCACAGGGATACCATGTGCACACACACCTGTATCCGCACCACTTCTTCCCTAATCTACAAGTCAGCAACTCACAAGACACAGCCTGAATAAGTAAATTGTAAAAATAACAGAATCCCTCAGGACTTAGTCTGCATTAGGCAAGGAACTGGATTAGCTCAGCTGCAATCCAGAGACTACAGTGAGAAACAGATGGAGGCAGCAAAGGAAAAGGCAACCATAAACCAGGAAAACCTCTAGATTTGGTCCATCTGGGTAACATCCCTGCAGACCTACCCTCAAATTCAAAGTGTGTTTGGCCACTTGCGCTAGGTACGTACTTGCTTTTGCCATGGTGATGGAGCAGAGCCCCACCTCTGTCCTGTCTGTGCTTTTCTACACGTCTCCAGACATTAAGTTCCTCCTTTAGGGACTCAAGAAACCAGCCAAGAAAGATAAGATGACTAAATCCCTATGTGGGGTACAAAATGCATTTCTAGCTGCTGAGACCCAGTGTTCACCTCAATTCATCTCAAAGTGGTTTTGGTCTAGTGGGCAAGGAAGTTGAAGGAAGACAAGGCAATGAGAAAAGTCCAAGGGGATCATAAACATGCTAAGCCAAAAGCAATGCTGTCAAAATCTACTTTTCTCCTCTTCCCCTTCACTTCCAATAAGATATTACAATATCCTCAGTGTACTTGACTGCTTGCCACTCCTGGGATGCAATCATCAACTCAGCCAAAAACGGAGCCACTTCAAAACCTGCCTGCAATACAGCTGCCCCCAAGCAATCTGCACATGGATGACTACACATGCTTTCACTTGCTGCACATCAAATGAGTTTGCATGGGACATAGGGGCAGAGGTAAGCAGTCAGCCCCACATGCCTGTGGCCATACACAGGTACCACACCTGGCAGAGATTCCTCCCAGTCATCCCCATGCATTGCACAGTCAGGTATTTTTGTCCACCCCAACTAGAGGTGCTCCAACATAAAGCTGAAGGTGCAGCCTCTTCATCCTTGGGATGCACGCTTCAATTGATGGGTCAAAATAACACTGTAGTGGTTCTGCTCCAGGACTGAAATCCTGACATGTATGGACCTTGAGAATGCAAGACAGCAGCTCTCTGCCCTAGGGAACATCACAAGCATCACGTCTTTCCATCCCTCCACGAACACGTCCTATAAGCAGAGCTACTAGCCCTGGACAGCTCTTCTCTACAACAGACACTCTTCAGCTGGCCCTGCATGGGGGTTTAAGTGAAGAAACCAGAAGAAATCTTACAGTATGTGATGTTCCCCACAAAGGGAATAGGACAGAATATAAGAGCAGAGCTTTTCTAGAGGGCACAAGTTAGTGCGATCCAGGTCCTGCGCTGTCAGGATGCTCACCTTCAGGAGACAGTGCAATGCCTGATATTCAAACCTGCCAGTATCCCTGCCAGCCCTGCATTTCAGTCATAATTGGATTTTAGCAGCTGCTTTCTCTCTCTTAGGTACACACCCCTCAAGCAGCTGTAAAATTCAAGTTTAACTGGGTAGGTAGAGCCTCTTGTAAAGCACTTGGGACTTGGGGAGGGAGGGAGCTTCAGAAATTCAGAAGTTTATTGCCTTATGCCAGAATTTGAGAGGGCTCCATCCCTGGTCTCATTGCTCCCACTAGCTCTTGAGACAGCACTACTAAACTCGTGTCAGGGCTGCAGAGAAAAAAGCAAGATGAATAGAGGAAAACAGGCAGCGGGGATGCTCAAGGCTGGCTGACGTGATTTGCAATAGCTAGAGAGGTCTGCTGATGGCTCTTACCTCTCCTTCAGCAACTATCCTCTCGTCTACTCTCCTTGTCCCTGATCTTACTTTTCTGCTTCACTCCGTCAGTGAACGCAAACCCCAGCTCAGGCTGGTGCTGGTCATAACTCACAGTCCCAGCCTAACCTGGCAGCCACGACAGCATCTGCACATCCATTATACCCATTTGGGAGGCGGAGGTCAGCCTAGGCAGCATATGGAGCAACTGATGGCGAATACCGGAGCTCCCTGGGAGCTGTCTGTCGCAGATGGAAAAAGCCCAGGAGCCATCATGACAAAACCTTCTGGCTGGAGGGGACGCATCCTCCCTATCGGCTTTCCAAGCTGCTGAGCAGTGCTGGAAACCTCAGCTCCTGTCCTGCTGTGAGCATTCCTGGCACTCACTTACTCCTGCTGCTTTGGTCCTGTGGTTTGCCAGTGGGAGTAGCAGAAGGTTCAATGTGGAGATGAGGTAATCCCAATGGCATGTGGCTACCACGAAGGAGAGGGAATAGCCATCCACTCCAGCAGCATCAGCTGGTGGCATGTGATGTGCATGTGTCACCTAGATCTGGGTTCAGCCTTCCATGTGGTCAAGGGAATTTGTAACCCATGACTTTTGGTGGGGATGAGATATTCCACCACAGAACCATACGAGGAGAATAGGCATCACTTTGAATGGTCTGAGGGCTTAGTCAATGTGCAACCAGGAACACCATTAATGGCAGTGAAATGCAGGCAGGTCACCAGAAGCAATGCTCCAGCTGTGAGATCTGCCAGGGCAAGGAACATGATGTAGTCCACAGAAGCCATGACATTTCCCTGGCTGAAATCACCCACAAACCAAGCACAAGCTTGCAGCCCTGGCTGGCCAGAGGCAGGCAAAGAGAGCCCCCACAGTATCTCCAGCTCAGATTCCTTGGAGCATTGCAATTCCTTTCCATCTGAAACTATTCCACTGGCTGCAATCTGAAAGCAAAATCAATCCAGCAAACATTGCTAAGCAACTGGCTGTCAGTGCCGCATCCCACCCTGCTGAAAGTATTTGCCCTCTCCAAGGCCTTCTGGCAAGGAGCTTGCTGCTCAGCCCTTGCCAGATTTTGTATATTTAGATATGGTTGGCAAGTCCAGATGCTTGGCTGAATTAGCCAAGAAAACTCCAGGAAATCTTCTGCAACCATCCTGGTGAAAAACATCCCGCAGAGAAGCTGTAAGGAGCAGCATTCCCATGTCCCAGACCCTGAAACAAGATCATGAGATGCTGGTCTCAGGGCATTACTGCAGGTCTGTGAGTCTTGGTGCCGCCACATGTCACACAGAAGACAGAATAAGTGGAGAACAAACACGCTGAAAACCTAGTTGCAGGGCAAGCTGCTTTGGGCAACAAGATCTGTCTGGGAGGTTGAGGGGAACCTGCTTGCCCATGGCGAGTTAGGTGAGACCCTCTCCAAAGTCTCCTGACCCCTCACGTGAGCTGGGCATAAGCACCTAAGCATGGTGGTGCCCCTCAGTACAGCCCCTGGCATGGTGGTGCCCCTTGGTGTGGGGCCTGTGCTAGGATGCACCTTCCCCCAAGGTCAGCTGGAGCAGAACTGATGTCCCACTCTGTGGGTTCACCCTCAAACAAGCTTGAGCACATCCAGTCTGGCTCACACAAAGCAGACTGAGCCAGGTTTGCCATTGAACCCAAGTCTCTAAGCACAGCCTCCAGCAGGTCATGCAGCTCTGAGGGCTTCCCAAATCTCCTTGTAGTCTGGTCCACAATACTCTGCTCTCCCCTTCACAGGAGGGACCTCTCCTAGTCAGCCCCATGCTGGACTGTCTTTACATCTTCTTGCACTGCCATTAGCAACCTCTCCCTGCTTCACAAGCAGGCCATGCTCATCCATGCTTTCCCATCCAGCTCCCAGGTTGCACAGTAATACTTGAGCATCACCTGTGGCACCTCCTGGGACACCTTTGCTCTGAGCAAGCATTATCTTTCCAGAGAGGGCTTAGCTCTGCACCTTCCTCTCCCCATTGACCACTATATGCCCAGACACTTTTCCCTGCTCCATCCTCCTCATCAGCGCCTGCCCCCCCCCATATCTCCCAACAGCCCCATTTCCTCTGTGGACACTAATGCTCGGCTAATGGTGCGCCTTCAGCAGCGTTCTTCAGACATATTCAATAAATCAGAATCCAATTACCGGGTTAAGGAAATTGGAAGCAAATGCAATTAGCTCCAGCCCCTCCCTCATGCTGTGCCCTTGCTTCCTCCTTAATGAGAACTTTTCTTTTGCAGGAGCACTCCGTGCCGCATCCGCCCACCCAGGAACAAGGTTGCTGCCACCACACAGCAGGGATACAGTGAGGGGGCAGCTGAGTCGATCTTCCCTTTTAATAGGGCAGGTGGTTAATATCCCTGGCATTAATTCTCTCCAGGAATAGCACACTCGCTCTGTGCTCAGCTATAACTGGCGTCCATCAGGGCTGACAGTTCCTCTCTGGAGAAAGGAGCATCTGGTCCTTACTACGAAGAGGAACTAAAAGAATAAATAAATAAATAAGCACAAGGCTTGCTATGGGAATGGAGATCTGGTGCTGCTTCAGCACTTCAGCCTAAGTGCTGCTTTTGGACTGGAATAGCGGAAATGCAGAGCTGGATCAGATGCTGGGAGTTGAGTTGCTCTGACCTGGGAGCAAAGTGCTGTGGCTGGGTCTAGCACAGAGCTCTCATCACAGCAGTATGTCCCCCAAAAGGGCTCCCAGGAGAAGGCAGGTGAGGACATCTGCTGCCAGCAGGGTGGGATGTAATGCCAGGCACAGCTTCTTGGGAAGCACCAGCTGTGGGCTGGGGATCACCAATGGGGGCCAGGCATATGCTGTACCCTCGGAGGACATGGAGAAAAACTGCATCAAGGAAACCTTGAGAGTATTTTCTACAAAGACATCACTCTATCCAGCAGACCAACAATTAACCTCACCAACCATCAACAACCTGCAGCTGCAAAGGGCAGCTCTTCCTTTCTGGCATCTTGCAAGAGGTCCTTTGGGTTCCAAAGGATATTTTTGACTTTGATGGTGCTCAAGTGGCTAGTGACCTAACAAGTTCTTACCTTCCTCTCCCCCTCAATTAGCAATAATCCCTTAGTTCTCACATTAGCTCCTCTCTCTGCAGAGCAAAATAAGGGCTCAACAGTTATTTTAACACCCTTGCACCGTATCACTGCCTTATCTGCAGAGCAAGAGCATGCAGCACCAGTTAAGACTTTGCCTATTGTGGGGATGCGTTCTCACATACCCATTACTTTTCTGAAGGAACAACAAAAAAAGGCTTTTCCTTTCTTTTCCTATGGTCCTGGAATAATTTATACAGGTTTTAATGAATAGGTTTAGGGCTTTCAAACATGCCAAGAAAGATTCAATCCTAAAAATATAACCCAGGCAGAGGCAATTGCAAGTGCACCCACCAGGCATGAATGGAGGGCCCACCTAGCATCCCAAAACCACATCCCTGAGGAGGAATGAGTCTATGTACCCATATAATAGAGTTTAATGAGGAAGATCAGGAGAAACCAGGGGGAGGCAGAACCTGTGATGGCGGGTGTCGCGGACAGCGCGGTCACTGGGGATCCTCTCGCTCTCCCGCTGGTTAAAGGCATGGAGCCGGTACGGGTCCTCGCCGCCCTTCCACCTCCGAGCGCTCAGGTACCTCCGCTCTTCAAACTGATCCCAAAGGTCGTCCCAGTCCACGTCCGAGCCCTGCACGCACAAAGTCAGTCCCGTTAGAGAGAGGAGAGACCAGAGGACACTTGACCTCACTCTAGAGGTCCTTCCGAGCCCCACCGGAGGTCTGTCAGCGCTGCAGCAGGGGCAGCCATCACAACAGCAGGCTAACAAGGAGCTTCATTAGGTCTTCAGGGTTTGATTTTTCCTTAGGTCTTGAAGCAGCACGTCAAAGAGAGCCTGCCGATTTGAATTTAAAATGACTAATTGGAAACCAAATCCGGGTCCCTGGTGGATCCAGAGAGACAGCACAGTCTCAAGAAATATAAAGAGCAAAGGCCCTGGTTAGGGTTTTGATCTTCCTCCAGCCACAAAACAAAGGTATTTTACATCCCCATTGCCCCTGTAGCCCCTGTGACCCTTCAGGCAGGAATGAGACATTGGACAGGAGCAGTTTCATCAAGCACAATCCCATGTTTCCACATCCATACCCAGCCCTAGGGCTCACTCCAGCAACAGGACCCTGAAATAAGGGGGCCATCATCCGCCCAGCCCAATTTTGGTCTATCTTTGCTACAATAGGTCTCCCACCAAAGACTTCAGCCCTACTGCAGGAAGAAGAACAGGCAAGCTTGTGCCCCTGTGGCTCCCCACTTCAAAAAGGATGGAGGAGCTGCATTTGGAGTTACTCGACAGCTCCGACAGCCGTCAGGGGCTTTAAGCATCCCTTGGCAGGTTGGTGCCATCAGAAGGTTTAAGCATCCCTCAGCAGCATGATGTTGTCAGGGGGTTTAAGCTTTCCGTGGCAGCCAGCGAGCACAATGCAGCGCTGATAAAATCTCGTCGTTACAGCAGCACAACCTCTTTGATCTCAGCCTACCTGTAACACAGAGATGCAAACATCTACAGACATCTCAGCCCTAAAGAAAATTGTGATCTTATCCAATAATTGATCTTTTCTTCTTTTCTTTCTTTACCCCCCTTCAATTCACACCATCTCAAAACTGATTTTCCCTGCTAATATCGCAAAATGAAGCTTTCGAAATGGGTGATTTTTATCCTGTAATTGATTTTACTTGCATCTGACAGCACTGTTTTCTCTAGTCACAGGAAGCGGAGGAGGGAGCACCAGCTCCTGCAAGTGAATCCCTCAAGCCAGGCATCTCCAGCCGCGTGATGCCCCACATCGCCCTGGATGACAGCAACACAAGCACCCCCAAATATCCAACAGAGCCCAGGGATGGCAGGGTTTATAGACACAGCGTTGTATTCATCCTCCCCCAGTGTGACCCCATGATCTTCCCAGGAGGAATTGCAGCACTTAACCCCATTGCAGGAAGACAAGAAGGAACCCCCAAGCCACCAGCCATAACAGGAGAAAGTTATTTTGGACTACAGTAAGGTGTCCCTGCCCAGAGCAGGGGGATTGGAACTAGATGATCTTAAGGTCCTTTCCAACCCAAACCAGCCTGTGATTCTATGGACTGGGAGAAAGTTGTTCAAAGCTGACAGAAAGTCATGAAACCGGTAAGGTCACTGCAGGAGGTTGACGAGGAGGATGGATGTAACCCGCCTGCGGGCTTTTGGGAGGACCGACGTACACAGGGTGATAAATATTCTTTATGCTTTTTCTAAGGCATCTTGCAAAAAGGAGATTTACTGCGGCACTAAAAGATGAGGGGAAACTGAGCCGATTGCATTGCCCAGACACCGGCAGCATGACATTTGTAAGTCTTCATGATGACCCCGGGAGGCCGAGCGCTGTTAAAACAACCGCCACGGAGTTGCTGTCCCTTAATTTTAATGCTGTGAAGAAAAGTTGGTTTTACCAAACTTAATAAGGAGAGAAATGGCTTTTTAAAGTGGCCACGCGGCCCTCTGGGGTGTTGGATGTGTATATATGTTTTTATGGTTTTTTAAATGTCAGTTAAACCCAACAGCCTTGGATCAGCTAGATTCGGGCAAGTGTTTGACGGCTGGCAGACTCCCATGGGCAGCCATGGCATCAGGAAAACTGGAGCTTCTGCACATGCTGTAAGGGCAGCAAGCCTCTCTGGTCAGGCCAGCAGAAGCATGGGGTTGGCACACTGGAGGGTCCTGCCACATGCCTATAGGGCTGGGACAACCTTTCCCCAGCATCCATCTAACCCCACTACCATCCTCTTAGTGGGGGGTCCCAGCAGTAAATGGATACATGGAATTTACCAGTGCCTCGTCCCATGGCATTTGCTTCTCATCCTGCGCTGGATATACCTTGCGTTCAAGGGTTGCATTCTTGGTTCACACTGCAGTGAATAATAGCCCCATAAATCTCCACCTGAAAGACATCAGCCCACCTCGATTCACTCAGGCTCTCCCTTTTGGGTTGAGGAAAGCCATAAGTAGGATGATTCCTAAATATCAGGTAGCTAAATACATATCTGAGATCAAGAGCAAATAGATGCTCCTGAGAGGTTGGAGATTAAAGGGTTATTTTAATCATTTTCTGGCCACAAAACAAGCTCAGGGATTAAGTTAAGTTTCACAGCCAGAAGCAGATATCTGGCTTTGGTCATCTGCTTTCAATCCACATCTCCTAAATCTTCTGGGTGTTCTCCAGCTTTCCAATGCAAACTTCCCTACAAGGCTAACTGAAATCAGAGCAGGATGCTCACACACACACCCCAACCTCACTGCACAAAGCAGAGAGGGAAAGTGAGGCAATGTCCTCAGATGAAGGGCTCCCTGCTTATACAAGTGGTGGGAGGCAGGAGATCTCCCTGACCTGCACACAGGGACTCCCCTGTTCCTTGGTGCCTGACCAGGGACAGGGAATGCCAGCTAAAGTGTAAGGAGGAATCCCCTTCACTCACCCAGAGACAGCACATTGGTCACAGGTTACTGGGTACAGTCTTCATTATAATATTTCTGCCATGTATTATCACCTCTTCCTCACACCAGAATCCTGTCTTGGGAGTTATTTAACTGATGTGCTGAAATCTAAATTTAATTTATTATGATCTAACTCACTTTAGGAGCCAAATTACCCTGCACTAGAAAAGGATCAAGTCAATACTCCACTTGCCTTCCTATTTATCTTCTACAGGGCTCCTCTCTCCAAGTTTCATATTCATTTTCTCTCATGTACTAGTAATAAATTTTCATTTTTTTTTCCTTGGAATTAGGTAATTTCTCTTTCAACATTGCAGTTTAATGGCGGGTATTAATTATGGGAAACACAGTCAATGCTTGAGAGAGTTTGAGAGACTCAACGAGTCGGCAGGAAAGAGAGGAAAATAATAACCAAGAGGCAGTCATCCACCCTCGGCCTACAAGCACCACCCTGCATCGAGGGCATCCCTTGGGGATCAGTGGGAGAGATCCCCTAGGCAAAGAGACACGGACAAAACTCATTGAGGAAAGGATTTTCCATCTCATTCCAGCACGTAGCTAAAAGCTTATCCACCGGCTCACTAAAACCACCTGCTAAAGGCACCCCAAAGAGCTACGTGCCACCTCACGGGCAAAGGGCAAACAGCAAACCCCTGAAGCAAGCACAGAAGCAGGTTTTCACAGCAACTGTACATTAAAGACTGAAAGCATCTCGGTGTAAAGATGTAATTCATCATCTGCCTTTTAAATCACAGCTAGGAAACAAGAAAAAAAGGGAGAAAAATATCAGAAAAGCCCCAAGGAGCAGTGCTGCAGGGGGAAAGCGGGTCATTAGCAGTAAAACTACAATTTTCTGGCAACTGCTAATGCCTTGTTTATGTGGATTTCTGCAAATATGACATTTTAATGGCATAATAATTGTGTGATTACAGTATAGCAGGGATCGCTGAAGCGGGAAGGAGGAATGAGCAGCCCAACCGGCTGCTGCTGCGGGCCAGCAGTGTCACCATGGGGTGCTCTGCCCCTCCTGCCTGCACCCACCGGGCAGGTCACACTGATCCCCAGGGCTAGGATGCGTCTGTCCAGGAAGAAAAGGAGCGGATGGTGCAAGCCAAAAGTGGGCTCTGATTCACTTTCTTATTTCATGGCACTGTTTTAAAAGAAAGAACCAGAGCCTTTGCTAAAATTAATGCCGTTTTCCTTTTAGAAATGCTGGATGTTGCCATTAGACCAAGGTGGATGGGACCAGCACCAAGTGGAAAAAACTCATCCCTGCATAATACGTGAACAAACCTGACCAATGCGTCCGTCCTGCCTTCATGGGACTCAGGCATTAAGAAAAGAAGGAGAGGACAAATAAAGAAATACATCAGCCAAGCAAAAGGTCCTATAAACAAGCAAAAACTCTGGAAACTCGGATGCTGCGCAACATGTTGCTGCCCAGCCACGCTCAGTCGCTCTTCTGCCTGCAAAGGTTGGAGCACGAATGCATGCTCGGCACAGCTCTGGGGCACTGGAGGCGGAAGGCAATCTTTCAGCAGGAACTGCAACCAGGCATTATACAAATGAGGTTTAAATGTCTCGCTGAAGTGCGGAGACCCTGCAAGCAGCAGGTTCAATTATAGAGCTGCTACCAGCCAAGGCACTGATGCCATCAGAAAGGATTATAATACTTCAAATGTGGTAGGGCTCATCCCTCCTTGTCCCCTGATGTCAGCACTGAGAGTCAGCAGCCCCAGAAGGGAATGCAGCAGGGCAGCATCATGGTGCCTCGGTCCTCTTCCCTGTCTCCCTGAACAGCCCAGATGTGCAGTGAGGTATGAGATCCTTGAGTTGAACTTTGGTGCAGTTTTCCCAACACCAGAGCCCAGCAGCCTGATTTAGCCCTGTGTGCATACTGCGGCACATCCCAGTGGCCTCATCCCCAAGATACAACTGGGAGACAAACAGAGAGCACCATGGCCATGCTCTTTGCCCTGTCTGAAAAGCATATGAGAGTGCCAAAATCAGGCTGCAAGCCTCTGGAGAGTAAGCTTCATATTCATCTTGCAGCACAGCCTCCAGTACATCAGGTACCACTCAGCAGCAAACAAACAGACTCTGAAAGGGTCCTTTCTCTTATCCCCCTTCCTCAAAGTACACAGCCCTCAAGCCAATCAACTACTTAAATACAAACTTAAGCAACTCCAGGCATTCAGTGGAACCCACAGCAATCCCTGTTTAAATGCTTCTAGTTAAGTACTTGCTTAAGCGCTTCATTGGCTCAGCACAGTCTTCTCCAGCTTTGTGCTGACACCAGCCACACATGGGAAATGGAGGAAGCTCTGGGCCCTGGCTATCATCCACCCTTATTTTTTTGCTCCATTGGGATTTCAGTTCCCGTTCCTTTATTTGAGAGCTAAGAATCTCCCCTTCCTCCTGATCAGTACCTGGGCACCACACCAAGGTGCACCTTCACGGCGGGTCCTTCGGGACTCCACAAGGAAACACAGCAGATCCACGTCTGCAAGGACACCACCCTGCTCCAAAGAGGATTGTCATCTCCTTCTACTTAGAGGTGATTTACTGCCTCTCAGTGAAGACCCGAGTCTGCTCTGACCCCACTTGCTGCGGAAGAAAGGAAAAAAAAACCCTAAATAAAATATTAATATGGATCTCTAACTAAAGCAAAGCACTTCTCCAGCAAAGCCCTGAGGTCCCTGGGGATGCTCTGAGCATTCACCACTAGGCTTCTTGCTACCACTGACCTTTCCCTGCTCATGCACATCACAGGCATGCTGCTCCACCTCCAAAGGACCCAGCGTCTTCTACTCTGCTTGCTTCACAGGGAATGCAAGTCCCTGCGCACCTTCTGATAAGGTCCTTCCCACTTCCTGCCAAGTGGGAGAAAGGCCATGCTATCACCACCTTTGCTGCCCTTCTTGCCTGCTGCCCAGTTTCCTTTACCTGTCTCTCTCCAACCCCCTTCTCTAATGCCCACTCCTGTGTGGGAATTGTCTGGGTTTCTCCTGTGGTGCACGCAGATGTTTATGTAATCAAGACACCTACTGCATCAGACAACAGGTCTGATAAAGGCTGGCAAGTGGCCATGGAACAAGACTTAACACTTGTGAGCTAGAAGATGGCGAACTTCAAGAACTACATCTGTAAACACCGCCTGGATGGAAATATCCCTATCCAGGCCCTGGAAAAGGCTCTTCAGTGTCTTCCTCATATCATTCCCACACTCAACTAGCATCAGCACAGGTTATTAGCTGCTGATTCAGTGCAAGGAGCTGACCCAGGGGTAGGGCAGCTGGGCCATCATTAAGTGCATCACAGCTAGAACCATCTCTTTGTGTATCTTCTTGCCTGTATCTGTGGTAAATGATATACACAGTCTGAAACACCCTCCAGAGGCTTAAATCTGCTAAAAGTCTCTGGCCAAATGCAGCAGCATGAAAAGCCATCAGAGAATTATTGATGCTTTTTCCAATAAGGGCACCAAAGATTTAACTGCAAAACAGGTGGCCAGGGCAGCCACCAAAATGGGGAATTCATTTGCAAATCAGGAGCAGAGGACTCCGAGTTGCAAGGAGGAAAAGATGATGAATTCATTGCTTTGATGAAAAGCCAAATGTTGTTTCCAGGACTTCCCTTAGGAGAAAGCAAGTCAGCTCTGAGTTCACACCACACTTATCAGTGACTGTTTGCTGCTCCAGGGCCAGGTTAAAATATACCCTCATCTCCCACAGGCCGCCTGGGCCTGGGCTTCACATGTAGATGATGCTTCTATCCCCTATAGCACAAGCCACTGTCCTGTCTCTATTGAAGAGACAATGAACACTGCCGGCAAGCACACACCAGCCACATCCCAAGGAATTCCCATGGTGATTCCCATCATGCTGAGAAGCCCTGTGCCTCCCTGTGACAATGTCAGCAGTGCAGGATCCAGGCCACTGACCTCTAGAAACAACACTCAGCTACAGAATTCCCTGTGTTCCCACTTGGAAGGATGCTCTTCCTTCTCAGACCCCAAAAGCAGGTGTGTACAGCAGCACCTTGCTACGTAAAGAACAGACTTAATTCCTTAAAGCGATAAATTAGCCAGTAGGCTAGCCTGACATATGAAGACAAATCCTGTACAATTAAAAAGAGAAGGAAGCCGATTACATCCTCCTGGAGAATACTGCTGCCTGCTTCTGTTTTATTTATACGTTACACTGTATAATGAGCTGAATATTTAGGAGGTCAGCACAAACCAAGCTGCTGACTGGACAAAAGAGAAGACCCGGCTCTGTCTGTGCCAGGAGCGAAGCAGAAGGATGGAGAGGACTTTTGGTCTTCTCCTCTTCCTCCTGCCTGCAGCAACCCTGAGATGCTGCGGGAATGCTCATTTCAACTGCTCACCTTCAATTGCTTGTGCCCAGGCTGCATCTGTCTTTTCAAGCCTCCATCAAAAAAGGCTGAGGTCTCCATTCTCAGGCCCACAAGAAAGGATGAGCAAAACCAGCCCAAGCTTGTTGGCATCTGTGAACTCTTCTAGTGGGTCTGCATATGGTAATCCTGGGCAGCAAACAAGATCAAATAGGTTTTAAGAGTCTATAAGATAGCCTCTGCTTCCACTGAGACAGGGGTTTTTAAAAGATTCCAGGTTTAACACATTAAAAAGGTGGAACACATCTGGTCTGGCAGCACCTCTGCTCCACAGTGAGCCCTTTGGGCTGATGGCAACAGCCCCCACCAGCATCCCCACCACCACTCCCATCAGCAGTGGGACACCCACAGCTCCACCGGGCCCTCTCCATCCTGCGCTGATGCCATTGTCCCCAAATGCCTTTGCCCCCCATCAGAGAGAGTTCTGTGTCCTCTCCACACCAGCCAGGTTCAGCTCAATCCCAGGACCATCAGAGGTCAAACACACTGGGTAGAGCCCACACTCACGAAGGGTAAATAGAGGCAAAAGGGAGCTCCTGCTTGGACAGACGGTGTGTTTTGCTTTCCTTCTGTGCCTTTTCAGGACAGACATGAGCTGCTTCCCAGCCATGAAGGTCACACCAGCCTTCCTAGGCTTCAGCAGGAGCAGCAGATGATTTAGTACTTAGAAGCCCATAGCTGCTCTTGGTCTCCAGCTGAGCTTCACTTGTCCTTCTGCAAAGGAAGCCAAAGAAAAAGCCAAAACTCCCACTAAACCACAGAGATTGAGCATCACAGCTGTCAGGGAAGGTCCCCCCGCCTTCCCTATGGAGCTGCAGGTCCCATGTACCAAAAGACTGCCCAGGATGGGGCATATCAGGGGGAAAGGAGAGCAGAGAGGGGAGAGTAAAGGAGCCAGCAGCCAAAGTCCTACTCTGAACCCAGCCCTTTATAAAGCAGGCAGCTAATCTGAACCACGCCTCCAAAGCAAGGAAGGGATCATGCTGTTAATACACTCAGCATCCTCGACCCGACACGGCCTTTCATAGCAGCAAAGCCCGGGGTAATCCATCTGGTAATTGCTTCCATGGGGATCTTTACACAGCTTTAGAAACTAATGCTACTATTCCTCCTGGAGCAGCCACCCTCCAAACTAAGCAGCAATGTGGGGCCATGGATAACAGTAGCACATTAATATGAAGGGAAAAGTGCCTGCAAGGCAGCTCAGCCTTTATTTTAACTTGGTTTATTCTAATGGGGGGGTGGTAGGAAAAAACAGAGGTTAAAGAAATAGACATTCAAGCAAAATAAAATAACTGCAAATATATAAGGCAATTATTTGCATGGCTTTAGCTGTCTTCAGGAAGCCACCAGCTTGCCTTTCCCCTCATCTCTGTCAGCTAACTGCTTTTGAGGAGCAGAGCTTTACCAAGTGGGCACAACCTGCTCCAAGGAAGGAGCTCAGCAAGGACAACACCACCAGTCAAAACTCCCCATCCCTGCACTCAATTTCCAGCTCTGTAAAAGCCCCAGACTCCCTCCAAGCCATACCTTGGTGTTCCTGCTTCACAAGGCTCCTATTTAGTGGAAGGCTGTCTATGGAGCATCGCCTGCACTGAGAAGCTCTGGCACAAGGGCGTTTTTTAATCTTCCCAACTCTCACTCTGACAAGTGGGAAGAGCAGAGGAAAACCCTTGCTGGTCACTAACCAAAACACCCCAAGCCCCCTTGGAGAACATTCCTGATGTATGCACACCATGCAGTGATGTGCTACAGGCCAGCACCACCATCAACAAGCAGTGGTGACCTGCCTCCTCATCTCACACACACACATCTTGCAGAGACAGGCGTTTCTGTAACTCAGAGCTGGTCTTTAACACGCAGGCAGAGGGAGGTGAAGCTCAGGTCACAGCAACGATGCTCCAGGGTGCATGTACTACCCAGCTGACAGCCCTTCCTCCCCCCACAACTCTCCTCAAGGAGAAATTAGATATAAAACATTCGTGACAGCAAAAACTGATCTAAACCTTTGATCCTTACGTACCTGCTGCTGGAGTGACTGCAAGTTCCCAGGCCTGGGAGCAACATGACTGACAGCACCAGAGATACAGCAGCATAATTTAGAGTGTATGTGTCAGCCCAACCTTCTCCTATCTCAGCTCAGTAATAGGAATGAAAAAAACAACCCCAGCTACTGAGAAATGCACCATAGTGAGGTGCAGTGAGTTAGAATAAGGCTGTTGAGGAAGGACTGTGGGTCCTGCAAGCGCAAGCCTTGAGAAAGTGCTGCTGGTTACACGAGCAAGCCCTGAGCAGAGCTGCGGCTGAGCATGGGAGCCATGGAACATGCACAAGGCATGGAACATGCCTGGTCCATGCAGTAGGATGAGCCTGAGGATGACATGAGACAAAGCTCATATCAAAGCCTGAGCAATATTTGAGGGTAAATTTGCCCTCGAAATCATCCCCTCCGGGAGAGAAGAGACGGTGCTGGGGAACAATAACAGCCAATTCTGGAACAAAGACCCCCTTCTGCCACTGCAAAAGCCACCTGCTTCCTTTGAGGGACAGCCTTAAGCAGCATTATGCTTCCCAAAAAGCAAAGCAGGCAAATGAGCATGGAGATACACACGCCACAACCCCTCCTGCTGTGCCCATGTGAAGGCAGGAGCTCAGCTTCCCACATAGCTAGTAAGATTGGGGATGCAAAATGAAAACAGAAGGGGAGGGAAAACAATCAGAAAACAACCAAAGCTGTAATTGGGCTTGTAGCAAACAACATCTGTAATTTGGAGGACAGCAGAGTTACCACCAAGGGCCCATCACTGGAGCTCTCACACCCAGAAGGATGCTGGCTCATAAAGCACTGCTATGTCACAGCCCAGAGACACAGGACAACTTTCCCTTCCCCTTTTCCCTGACACGCTGACAACATCTGATCAATATTTCTGCACATCTCCAGAACCAAAAAACCCCAAACCAAAACCATAAAGCCCCCTCACGCTCAAAAATAAAACACAATCCCGCTGCTAAGCCACCTGATGCAGCAAACTCAAAACACCTCCCAAGAGCGTGTGGATCTGGATGGAAACCAGGCACTAAGCTCTGCTGTTATTATTGGAAGAAGAAATAAAATCTGCGTTTGGCACTGGTTCTCTCGCACACATACACATACACACACATTTCACTGCAATAAGCAAAAGAGCACTTTTGGAGTCATCAGTCAGGAAAACATAGCGTGGAAGTCTTGATGGGCTGCTCCTGCTTGCTCACATACCAGGCCCATTGGCTAATGCAGGAAGAATTTTCCTCCACCATAAGCAAGGCTAACAGCTCCTGGCATGCTCCAGCTTGGCTCCACCATGACTCCACACACCATGGAGGCAGCAAGCCTTGCCACGTACCTCAACGCATCAAACCCCAAGACATGTTGGCTTTCGATGTTTGGCAACATTGGGCTTAGAGGGAGGTGGTATCTGTGGGCAGCTTCTCACAGCACTGTTGTGTGGCAAGTCAACACATGCTCCATTCGTTGGCCATAGCATCATGTAGGCATCACTACACAGGACTTGTCCATTCATAGACCAGAAACAAGCTGATAGGCAACACCTCCAGAACCTCCAAACTCAGAGGGTCAGTACCAAAACAGCCCAATGCTCTCTTCAATGAGCAGCATATTGTGCTGACTGGACACACTACTCCTACCAGAAGCTGTGCAAGACATAATAAAGGGAAGGGTGTCTGCTCTCAGAAAGCTATGGGGGGAGAGAGGAAGTACCCCACATGGCACAAGGAGGGGAGAGCAGAGGCTGTGCCCACTCTTAGGCAGCCTCACACCCCACTGGGCTGTAGCTTGTCCCACGCATCTTTGATGCCCCTTGCTCCCGCAGCAACACACTCCCATTGCTGGCAGTGCTGCATTAAGGATTAGGTAGGATCAGACATGGGATAATACAAACAAGGTCACGGTTGCTGCTGATGGTAGCTGCAAAGAAATGTGGAGCTGATCTTCCCAGCCAGGGGGAAATAAGATGCTGTTAAACTCCATCCAGGCAGGTCAGTAAAGGAGGGATACAGCTGAGACCAGGCTAACACAGCTTCTCTGCCCACAGATTTGGAGATACCACTGGGGTGCCTGATCACCTGCAGCTATAAGAAGGGATTTGCCTTGCAGAGGAGCCATGTCTCCAGCTGGAGTTCCTGGTGGAAACATAGCAGGGAAGCTCCCAGGCACTGGTGAGAAGTCTCTCACACCACCCCTGCAGGGGTCTGCATAACGGAAGGAAAAACAAACTCATTTTGTTTGGATAGTCCTGAAAGAATGAGTCAAACCCCACGTTAGTGATGCTGTTTCCCTTAATGGTGGGTGTCCAATGGCTTATTTCCCTTCCTGGGTCTTTTTCCATCCTCATCTTCTACATCCCTCTGCAGCTCTCTCCTCCCAGTTACATACATGCCTCTACCTCTCCTTGCTCCCTGAGCCCTTGGCACCAGCCACAGTGTGCCTATGAAACAAGTCCAGAGGAGGCCATGAGGACAATCAGGGGACTGGAGCACCTCCTGTATGAAGACAGGCTGAGACAGTTGGGGCTGTTCAGCCTGGAGAAGAGAAGGCTGCATGGAGACCTCATAGCAGCCT
>WYDI02026381.1:78330-112809 GCA_009867235.2 Psittacus erithacus | reverse complement strand
TGTGGGAGATAAGGATTTTCAGATTAAAAAAAAAAAAAAAAAAAAAAAGAGAGAATGCATTCTTAACACTTACAGCAATTATTCTATCTCCCACACTAAGGGAACCCTCTTTGGCAGCTGGGCTTCCGGGCACAACAGCAGAAACAAATACTCCATTTTCCAGACTGACCCCACTATCTGAAATACACACACACACACAAAAATGTAACTTACTCCTGCAAATCAAATACCCTGTTCAAACAGCATGTTTGACCCTGCACAAGAAAGAAATATAACTATCAAAGCAATTGAATTTCAAATTCTGAAGCCCTTCTGAAGAAAGAAGAACAAAGGGAGGGAAAACAGAGATTTTGGATATCCCAAAATTTAGTATACTCGTTAAACCTATTAGTCACCCCAGCTTTGTATGCTCTTGTTTAGATTCCCGGTAACATTCCAAATAAGCAGCTCATTATAACCAAGTATTAAAATTAGAAACAAAAGCAAAATAAAAACCAAAAAAAAAAAAAACAAACCAACAATAAAAAGAAAAAAGCTAGTACTTATAGAATAAAGCTATCACTAATATTAGCATTCTTAGTTAACAATTAATGAAAATCCCTAACTAGAAGAAAGTCACAGCTTAAGCAGGATTTAAGCAGAGGCTCAGAACATGTACCTTTATGTCAAGCCATTTTGGGCTGAACAAACATGTACTATTTACATACATCATTTACAGCCATTACCTTTATGTCCGGAAACATTGATGTGAAGCGGTGTTATCACTCGCCCACCTAAGGACTTCCTTCTTCGAACCACCATGTTAATGACACCTCCTCCATTTAGAACAGCTTTTATAACTTGTTTTTTATCCTTATTAGTAAGATCCACATCATTTATTTTCAGCAACCAATCATTCACTCTGGTAGATAAACAGAAATAAGCAGGTCAGTGTTATAAGCATACTTTGCTGGATGCAGAACATAAATAACATTCACTAGAAGGGATGCATCTGCGCTTATTTCAACGCACTAATTCTGTATTATCTGGAGTTCTCCATTCCTGAAAAAGCACTAAGTAGCAGCTAAATGAAAACCAGGACTCCCAGTCTGCACTTCACTAAACAAAGTACATCTTTGAATCACTTATGCCTGCACCTGATTTAAAAGCAATGCCTTGGACAGAGGGAAGTTATTAAAAATCTTCTATCAGCACTAAGAACAGGAACAGCTGTACAAATCATCCCCCACTCTACCCTCCTTTCTGCTCGCCCTCTCCTCTTAGCTCACCCTCATGTCTTTACCAAAGTTTCAATAAATAGATGAAAGTTTGAGAAGATAATAAACTAAGCAGATAAACATATAGAGAAACAAAAACATTTCAAATTGTGGTGAGTTTTAAGTGGTAAGTCGAACAGTGTCTAGTTTTTGCAATGCCTTTTGGTATCAGTCTTCTCAGTGTGATTTCCTAACCAACATTAATAACATTATACATACAACTAATGGTAAAAAAAAACTTTAAAAAAGGGAAAAAATACAATTTACGATATGCTTATATTTAGTTTATTATGATCAACAAAAGACAAGTATCTTCCAAAGTCAAACTCTACCTTAATCGACCATCAGCAATGCTTCCTTTGTCTACTTTGGTAACGAAGATCCCACAGTCTCCAGGGAAGTATGGTTCATTCACACCTTCTGCCACATCAAAGCCAAGTGCTCTCAAGTCCATATCGTCCTAATAAATATTATTAACAAGTAACTTAACTGCACTGGCAACCATTGTGCAGCTGTTTGCTGCTAACTCTGTAAGCAAGAGGCATTACTGCATATTTGCATTGTGCACTTACATTCACAGGGTACCTGTTCTAGCCACGTTTTTACATTTTGTCCTTCAATAGATAAGATAGTAATTCCATTAGTTATTAGGTGTTCTCTGGCATTAGAATTATCCTTCTCTCTCAGATTAAGGTTGAAATAATGCAGAAGGGGAACTTCACCAAAGAGGCATAGGAAAGCAGAACAGCATGTGAGAAAGCATGTTTGGATTCATATAACCTCTTTTAAGGTATAATGCTGAATGTGTACAATGAGAGAACAAGGTACTGGCATTAGCTGGGGAAAAAAACCCAACTCTAAATGTAGGGCAATAGCATTGTGTCTTAGTGCTGAACTCAGAAAGACGTCCACTTTGATATAGCTAGAGACCACAAGTGAACAGGAAAGAAAGCTCTAACATTATGGGGGAACACAGATCAGAGACAATATTGTACCCTGGCCCCAAACAGATCATCTTCAATGTGAAAAGTGCTAAAAACTTCTCTAACAAATCAGTCATTGAACCAAACAATTTAAGGAAATTTAGTGTTTGCTCTGGTAAATGGAAAAAAAAATTGAGAAAATAAACTCTGAGCAACTGATCACAAACCGATTATTGCCATTTTCAGTGTTAAATAATACACTTATAAAAATTAGAGAACTCTACTTGAAATCAACTGAACCAACCATCTCAGCATACTGAAGGGAGACAGTAACTTGAAATTTAAAAACACACAAAATTTAAATTGAACTTTAATAGACATGTGAGGCATGTCCTAGACATGTTTTGGTGACTAATCCCCTAAAAATCAGCAGAGCATAAGATCTGCAGAGAGTGCAAGAGATGCTTCATAAAAGCTGAAGATAAAACATTCAAATATATGAAAATACACAAGAAATTCAACTGATCTAAACCTGCCAGAAATATACTAAACCCCTTGATTCTTCCAAATGTTCTATGTAAGAAAAAGGTTCATAGGGAAGAGCATGGGGCTGCCATAAAGACCAAGTAGAGATCACAGACCCATTGCACAGCCTCAGAGCTGAAAAGTGAATTTTATTTCTCTAAGCTTTGAGCTGAGCAATTATGTAGAATATGAGCTTAAGCAGACAGATGAAGCTGAAGTAAAAATAAAAGGATTTAAATGTATTCAACTCTAGAACCTCCATCCTGGACTTCAAATGCTGGTAGGTCAGCAAGGATTTTCCCACATATGTAATCAAGGTTGACACAATATTATTACCATAATATGATAGCAGCAAGTATAATCCCTATGTTCAGGAAAGAGAAATATATTGAAATTACAAAGTTTACGCATTTGATCTCAGTAATACAAACATTTAGAATAATCTCCAAAGTACAGAATAACTAAACAACTGTACATGAACGGAAAATTCCTCAGGCTGGAAAGTTGTTTACCACAGCTAGACTGGCCAACTAATTTTAGAGGTAATGGAAAAGCAAAATTATTAGTTCTCAGTTAAAATGGAGAAGATGGCAATGGAAAAAATCTGATGATGAAAGACCTGGTCAAAAATGGTGATAAAGCATGGCAAAAGGGAAACTGTTATCCCAGAAAGAATTTAGAGATGGTGGTCTGATTGATCAGCATTGGTACTCAGTTCACATAGTCTTTTCAATCTATATATTTCAACATATAATACTACTAAAAAATATTTTTAGTGCCAGAAAAGGAATGTATTAGTGATTTTGTTTGGATACACTGACAGAACATAAGACAGATTGGAAGAGCATAAAAACACATGACCCCAAATAGTGCAGTAAAATAAAAGGGATTTAATTAGATAGCATGAAATCACAAGCTTTGTCATTCAGAAATGACAAAGAAATTCTGGTATATGCAGAAACTGTTCTAAATGAAACACAATCTGGAAGACTATGTGTGAGTTCTATGTGGTCAGAAAGATTTTAAGCAAATAATGCTAAGTGCCAGCAAAAAATTCCAAATAGAACGGCATACAAGACTTGCACACAAAGTAACTGAAATAAAAATTCTAGCCTATAATGAAGAAAAATAAAATTAAATAGAGAAAACTACTACTAGGATAATGAAAGGATGTAGAGGTTATCTTGAAAGCTAAATTTAAGGACTTTATTTTATAAGCCAAAATGGAAAAGGGATTTAACTTCCTCTACAGACAAGCAAGAAAGATTAGCATCTCTTTTCATCCCAGATTTTTAAGATGAAGTGCAATCTTGCCCTGAAACATATGCTGATCATTAATAAATACTTTTAATACTTTTAAATTTCTCACCATCAAATCTGAAGAAAAGTAGAAGAACATGTAAAAGCTTAACTATTTTATGCATCTATGTAGTGTTGAATGTTTTGGTAGAGGACTGAGCCCTCTGACATGAGTGTTTCCATCCATTCTAAGTTTTGACTGCCTCAGCACTGCCATTTCTGCAATGAATCATTAACTTTAAGAACACTATTTAAGTTAAAACATTATTTTATACCACATGGACCTGGGTACCCTCCAAGATCAGATGGAGGAACTATTTTGATTTATAATTCATATTAAGAAAAATACAAAGCTTGTGTATAACAGCTTGGTTTTGCCAACTGCTTTCATTTAGATGTTACCACACTTGCCACATATGTGTGTGGCTCCTCACCCACAAAAAATGAAGAACAAAAAAAAAACAACCCAAAACCAAAAAAACAGATTAGGTTTATTTTTAATTATACCTGGTATTAAGATGATTTACTTCAAAGTTATCAGATATGTAAAACAATACAGTCTGTGGCTTTGACTTACTCTGTCTTTTTCAAATTCTACCACTTCTGTTTCCCATTCCAGAGAATCTGTGTCTATGGCTGAGTCATGGGAACTATGGGCCATCAATTGACGGAATCTGGCCTCCTTTTCCAGCTGATTCTCCATCTTCTCCCTAGGCAAAGAAAATAATTATTTAAAGACACAGATAACCCTTTGAAATAATCTGATACATATTGTTATTGTTGTGAGATTCCTAATATTTTGTTTTGTAAATCAAAAAAACTAAGCTGTGACAAAAATCTTGTCTCATGCTGTCAACTTTCCAATGTTCTTCGGCCGCTATCAAATGGACTTGCCTTTTCTATACATTGTCCTAACACAGTCTTACAGTTTTTGCATTATTTTTACGTGACTGAAGTGCACAACTAGGCCTCTACCATTTTCCAAAATGCATTTAATTTACCCTCAGATGAGCTGCATCCCTATGCTCAGGACAAGTGAGGCATGATAAATACTGACAGCAAAACCTCTTCTATAACCCACCGAGATGACATTTGATGCATATCTTCCTTGCACTCATAAACCAGTGAGATACAGCTGGGAGGAACTAAACTGCAGTTAATCCAACTCCAGCAAAAGAATCCCATATTGTTTAAGTGCATCTCCACAGTTCAAAGCTTAGATTATGTGTCTCATTAATAAAATAAAAGGTTAAGATAGCAAGACTTAGAATCCCGCCCACCACAATAATTTCTACAATAACTAAAAATAAAGGTAATGTTTTCACATACATTATCATGAATACCTGCTGTCCACAGCTATAACAACATACAGTTCACTTGCGAACACAGCTAAGAAAGCAAAGTTTCTATCACGAGCTTCCATACAATTTTATCATTTCTCTAACATACTTCAGTTCCTTCAGTTCACGAACAGCGTCATTTTTCTGCTTTCGCATGTCATCCAGATTGCGAAGAGCTTCAGCCAAGTCACTCACAGCCCGGTCTCTCTCCCTTCTTAAGTTGTCACACAAAGTCCTTCAAAAGCAAAGAAGTTTCAGGTTTGTTACTAAAAAACCTAGCAAAGGTTTTTCCACACTGTATAGTTACTGCAAAATTCAAAAAACCAGTTTCAAAACACCTCTATAAAACCCAAAAGTATACGAAGGAAAAAATTACACTAGCTTTTTCTTAAGGAAAAGCTTGTCATGATAACAAACTTTCTTCACCCCTTTCAAGACTTTATTTCTATTCTTTAAACAATCGAGAAAAAAAAATCTAATTATTTTCCTTTAGTTTCTTACATATGTTTAGTAGCAAAGATACTGGGTACCTTTTGCAAAATACCCCCACAGGACTACAGCTATAGCAGGATTAGTTGTATTATGTCTAAAAGAATGCTCAATTTGTTGTTCCTACATAGCAGTGCTGTTAGGCTCAACAGTAATTCCTAGAGACGTAGTATAGGTATGAAAGCACAGACAAAGCAAAAGTATCCTGCAAGGTACCCTCAACTTGGAGAAGAAAAAAAAAAAAGGGGGGGGGGGGGAATCACCCTGTGAAAGCTAATGCAGAACTTGAAGCAAGCAGCAAGTCCCAGAATTGCATTAACTACACAAGGTGTTAAAAAGTTCACTCATGTACCATCTAGCATTTCTTTACCTTATACTTTCCCTTTCTGCAACAATCTTATCCCGCTCTTGAAAGGCCCAGTCTCTCCTACACTTGGCTACTTCTGCTTCCTGGACAGCTTCCTTTAGTTCCTGTGACATTGCTTCATATTGTTTCCGAAGCATTTCGATTTCTTTGTTTGCTCTTTCTATGTCAAGGGTAGCAGAATCTTGTATCTAGGAATTAAGGAATATAGATAAGTATTTTAGGCACGACTTTTAGGTAAGTATACACAAACAGTTTTTACTCTGTGTGTGTCACCTGATATATTCAATTCTCATGTTTTCATGAAAAATGTTAATTTATCTTAACAGCAACGCTGGGGGAGAAAAAAAAAAGGATAAAAACAGATGTAATATTTTTCATCCAGTGGCACATAAATTCCTCTGAATATAATCTACATGAATAAGAATCTTCACTCTGAAATAACATCACTGAGCATTTTGTATGTCAGAGATGACATTCCATGCTTTTATCTTGTTCTGTTTAGTAGACAGAAAAAAAACTTTCAAGAGTATTTAGAAATCATACATAACACAGATTTCCTGTACTAATGTCTGTATTATTTACCCTGGGACAACCAAACATACATGTTCACAACACAGACCTGTGATTCAACAGGTCTCTTAACTCCAAAATAGAGCAAAAGAATTCCAAAAAAAGTTTTTTTAAATGTTTCTTGGTTTAGGTAAGAATTAGTTTCCTCTTAAATTAACTTGTTCCTCTAATATCTCTATTTTGAACATGAGAGATAGTTACAATAGTAAGACATTCAGAGACAATACCCCAAGCTTGCAGCACAATAAATAGAAGGCAACTACAGCACTACAGCCCATCACAAGCACTGAATGCCATGGGCTTGCAACAACTGTGTGTGATTAATGTTAAGAATATAAAAAAAAAAATAATGAATTTGATTAGACTTGTCATTTGATTAAACTTTGGAGAAATGCTTTTAAGACCTGAATGCATGTATATCAAAGACTATGAAGTCATATTAATACACTTCAAGGGCTCTTTTTTTTCCCTCTAAATTAGTTATAATTATATTCAAAAATAAGAGAGCCCTGAACCTTAAACCTCAGGTTACATTCCCACCTCAACGTGAAAACATTAAAATTGCAACAAACAAGACCAAACCAAGGCTAGTAAGAGTCATGTCTGGCCTATTGACTGTCTCTTTCATTTCCAAGGATCATTTTCTTCTCCTCTGGTCCACTGGCAAAAAAAAGACCATCAAAAAACCCACTCAAACAGAAGATCAAAAGATCAAACAGACATTTATATTTGAAATGCCAATACTGATTCGGAATTTGCCAAAGGTGAGCATCTGAGCAGGTCCACTGCTAAGTCAAAGCAAAGCTCACCCAAACTTACTCAGCTTCCTTGAGAAAACACAAGTTTCCAAAATCCCACTGGTTGGCCATGAAGAGCCAAAACCGATGAAATATCTATTTTATAGAATCATAGAGCAGTTTGGGTTGGAAGTGTCCTAGTTACAACCCCTCTGGAGTAACCAGGGAGACCCTTCACTAGACCAAGTTGGCCAAAGGCCCATCCAGCCTAGCCTTGAGCACTTCCAGGGATGGGGCAGCCACAGCTTCTCTGGGCAGCCTGCTCCAGTGTCTCACCACCTCAGTGAAGGATTTCTTGCTAATATCTAATCTACATCTACCCTCTTTCAATTTCTAGTTTCAATTTCTAGTACAACTGAAAGCATAGTTGAATTGCTTCCCCACACACTCATTTGTGACTTGCAAATCAGTATGGCAGGCAAGACTAGAAAACTCTTTTTGTACTGGTAAAGGGTTGGTATTCAATGAAAGGAGAACACAAGTTTTATGAAAACAACCCTAACTAATTTTAATATTAAATAATTTTGTATTATCTCATGAGCGTTCATGAGAGCTCTGATACTTTGCATTTTCATACTACATTATATGTAAGCATTTACAGTTGTATGTGGATTGATGTTTAGTACTGCACAAAAGACAAGCATCAATAAGTGTGCAGAATTGTAAGAATGTTACTACTCATACAGACACATAAATTGTCAGAACAGCATATGTATACTAAGAACATATACAGAATAGAAAATTTACAATCACAATTCAATTAACTTCATTTATGAAGTATCATAAAGCAAAAAACAGCTAACATCCTGAGCAGGTCACAGACGTGAACACAGGCCTATCAGCAGGTAATGAACTGCCTAGCCACCTGCTTGAACATATTATTTTATCTGCCATTTATTTTTACAATCAGAAAATTAATACAAAGCATGACTGTATTTCTTACAAACAAGTTCTGTTACTATGTCTCGAAGAACGTACATGCATTTATATGTAGGTAGAGTGACTTAGGAAAAAGGAGGTAGACACCCAATGTCACCAGATCTTTAACAAACCTTTGAAAATTACAGACCCTTTTAAGCTAATAAAGAAAAAGGCATTAAGAAGAGTTGCAATACCTGACGGGCCTGATAATATTCCCTTAGTAGATGGTCTCTCTGGATGATAGCTTCTGTTCTCTCTTTCCTGGCAACATCTCTTTCTTCCTTCACTGTCTCTATATCCTTGCAAGCTTGGTCAAGTTCCTTCTGGGCCTCAGCTTTGTCCTTTACTTCATGACAGTATTTTTCCAGCAACTCATTCCTCTCACAAATTGCTCGATCTCTTTCCACTAGAGCTGAGTTAAGCTCCTAAGACAAGATCCATTGTTGCAGTAGGTTAAGCACAGAAGAAAACAGATCATTCTTTCCAACTGGATATACACTTACACCTTAAAACCCTTGCACGTTTACCACTGATGTTCTGAAAAATGGGAGCAGAACAGGACTGTCCTTACATTACATACAAGTTAAGTACTAGTAAAGAATATAAAATCTGTTATTAAAGATATCATAACATCACATTAGCACAGTGCTAAGTCAAAAGTAAGCAAGGATCTGGGAACACTCAGTTTTGATGAAACTGAATGAGGGAAGGTTATTAACCAGTCAGACTTGGTATTTTAACAAAAGGATGTAAGTATAACAACAGATAAGAATATATTGCGAATATTTTTAAGCAACTGCCTCAATTTTATATGACTGAAATCATGTAGAAGGCCCGGCTATGTAAGTATCTTATACCTCCCTCAGAAGTTTTAAAAAGCATCCTGGTTTCAGCAGGGATAGAGTTAATTTTCTTCTTAGTAGCTGGTATAGTGTTGTGGTTTGGATTTAGTTTGAGAACAACATTCACAACATACTGAGGTTTCAGTTGTTGCTAAGTAGTGCTTATGCTAACTCAAGGGCTGGGCATCAGTCAGCAGATGGTGAGCAATTGTGCTGTCTATCACTTGTGTTTCCTGAATTTTATTCCTCTTTCTCTCTTTTTACTATTAGTATTGTTACATTATTATTGTTAATTTAACTTTATTTCAATTTTTAAACTGTCTTTACCTAAAGTTTTGGGTTTTACTTTTTTCTGATTCTCCTCCCCATCCCACCAGTGGTGTGGGGGAAGAAGAGTGAGCAAGCAGGTGCTTGGCACTTCGTTGCCAGCTGGGGTTAAACCATGACAAAGGGACATTCAAGTTATATGCCAGTAAATACTAATGTGCAAACCACAGCATGTTCAGTATGCTGCTCAGTAGAGTTTGCCATAAAACAGAATGATAGTACATGTTATTAAATGTGGAATTTAACTGCATCATGATAAAAAAGAAGAGGAAAATGTAGCTCTAAAATACAATCTACCCTTTGGAAATAGTTTAGAATTCTTATTGGAAAAATAAGGTATTGAAACAGCTGAAGTTCACACCACTAGAGTTTTAGATGGTCTAGCTCTGCAGAAGCATTCAGCCAATGTCTACAAAAAGTCCTACATGTAGGCACTCCGGGCTGGAAATTATCCATGTTTTGATCACAGAAAGATTACCAGACATAGCTGACATCTCAAAAGCAAAAGAAAGAAAGGGTACAAATACTTTAAGATAGAGAGGGAAAATGTCATAAACTGATTTACATTCTATTTTCCTTTACAATTTGTAAAGAGTATTTAAAACAAGGATGGCAATTGCATTTTGCTGTACTAACGTAACTGTTCTTGCAATCAGCATCTTACTAAGGCTAGTCACGCTGTTAAACCAGTTCTGCGATGATATTGCTATTTTTGCTGTAGAGTAACAGAAAGGCACTAGGATTAATAACTCACTTGATGAACTTTAAACATATCAGTGATTGTCAATTACCAGAGCACTCAAATTTCTTCAACATCAGTAAGAGCTTCCATTGCTCAGTACCTTTGAAGAGAGAAATCCCTGACCCATCTTGTCGTGCAGGCAAGTTTTAGTACTGGAAGCAACAGTCTGCACAGCTTAACTATAGTCTGTATTAAATATGCATTCAAATGTGTATATAAAACTTATACAAATATATTAAATTCTTTTCCCGCATGCAGCTGAGATGAGAGTCATCAAGTACGAAGGCAAAGTTCTTGGCAAGCCCTTCATTAAACAAGAACTTACATTACTTTAAGGTGGTTGGAATATGCATGCTCAATAAAAACTATCTGAATAAGAGCAGCCATTGCCTCCAGTGGTCAGTAGTAAAATTTCACCTCTGCCTTTTTCCTGTGCCATTTGCACAAAATCACAAGATGACAGCACAGGGCAATGTGTCGTTTGGCACTGACTAGAACAGCTTCTGTTTGGAAACATTAGAGTGGTTTGGTTTGAAGAACAATTCTGAAATTGTGAAGAATTCTTATGTTTTAAAGAAGTTCGTGCATCTGAGTATATACTGCAATCAGGACAAAATACAACAGGTTTATTAAACAGAGGAGAAAGCTGACTACCACTGAGATGAAACACAACATTCTAAGTATTTGCTGGAGCAAAAGATTATGCCAAACAAAAACACCAATGGGGAAAGTAGAGGGTGAAATTTAAAACAGCTAATCCCTAGGTCTGAGTGGCCAAACTCCTGAGAACTTAATCCAAAACTATCCATAGCACAAAATCCTGAGATTTCTTCTACCACCTGTAAATGCCAGGCACTTAGTATATTTTAGATGTAAATTAATCCATTATGTTCGGGTATGTGTGACCAATAAAGCTTAAATAAATAGGAAATTGACTGACCTCATCAGTAACTGCTCACAATATAATGTTTAAAAATCAACCACTCCCCTCATTTCACCCATTTCAGTTGCTTTTACATTTCTCTGGGACATAAAAGGTATGCTAGCAAACCCAAGCTTCAGGGAAGAAATTAACTTTTTTAAACAACCTGAATAGATTCAGCGCTGTTTCAATCAGTCAATGAACTATAAGGGCACTTAAAGCTGTTATATATCACTAGGAAAGCAAAGACCATTAAGTTACATTTTAGCAAGCACCAGACCAACTATTCACTGATGGGATCAATTCCACTTAAGTAAGGGCACCTTTCAGAATATTATTTTAAGTAAATGTATTACATGATTAATAATTTTTTTCAATCTTTCTAACATTTGCCTTGCCAGAGCTACGAAATCTCTGACACACTGAATGAAGCTGCTAAGAGCTAGTACTACATGACACAGGAACATACCTGCTCACATGCAGAAAAGTCACAGTAACAGGAAAAGAAAACAGAAACAAGAAGTAAATTTACAGTATTTTACACCTTTTAGTACATTACAGAAAAGATCATTTCTCCTTTCTGATATAGTAGTTCTGGGTGAAGAAAAATGCATATCTGTATCTGTGCCCTGCAAGCATCTCACTCATCAGTCCTAGGCTCTCACTGGTCCCTATTCAAACATCTCTTTAAATCATATACATAGGAAGAACTACCCATGTATTTAAGCTTTTAATTTCCTGCCCCATAAAATACTTTGGGAAATTACTCATAGTGCCACAATGACAGATCTAATAAACTGGAGCAAGAACAACTAATTGTGTTCCATCAGTATTCCTTATTAGCTACCCTGTTTCCACCGAGATCAACAGACATTTCTAATAGATTAACGGCTCTGATGAAAGCAGAACAGGTATGAAACACATTCAGATCTCACTCACTAAAGACCTAAATTACTTAGCTGACAAATACGCAGGGTTGAAAACTATGAATGCTTAAACCCAGAAATTGGTTATTTTTAATGTGTCACAATCCACATTATGTCCATCAATCATGGACTTATTTAAAAAAAGCTTCACACCTTAACTTTTCATAAAAGGGCATTTTGTTCTGATGTAATGCTGTGAGATTTATAGGCAATGGGATACGTTTGCTTGTATCTATTTCATGCTAAATTAAGTATTTGTAAACCAAAGGGTCAAGTGAATGCATGTCAGCTGAAATGAAACCAAGCAGCAAATTGTGTTTTGGAAATCTTAACAGCATCTTTATAACTTGGTTGTGAGATGAGCATTTCAAGAACATACTGCTAAAAAAGACAAAGTTCTGGTTTCACACACTTTAAGGCATGCCTGAGTTCTAGTGAAAAATCTTCAAAATATTCTCTTTAACTCAAAGGCAGAAGGAGGGCAAATGAGTAATAACATGCATGTAAGCACAGGCTTCACATAAACATTTGAGACTACTTTATCATATACCGTCTTAAGTCATAGTAGATAGTATCCAGTGGCTCCTGTAGAGGTTAGAAGTTAAAAATAATGAATATTTAGAGCTATATTGTTACATAAAGCATTACATGAGAAGGTACAGAAGACTAACACAATAAAGGAAGGATTTATAATCAGCAGAACAGGATTAAGTCAAGGGAATAGCAAACTTCAACTGACAGGTACACTATTCAAACATGGAACCTTAATAGACTGATAGTAAAAAGGACTGCTGTAGGAAAACAGGCACAGAACTTCCTCTTTGCAGTGCATTTCTATTAACCATTAACCATTAGTCATACATTTCTGATTATAGTGTCAACAATGTATACTCACTTCCCTTCCCCACTGAAAAATAGATTAGTACCTGTCTTAAAGCTTCCATCTCTTCACTAGCCACTCGCTTCTCAGAAGAAGTGTTCTTCAGTTTGGACTCTGCAAGCTCCAGCTCTGTTTGAAGCTTATCTACCTCTTTGATTACTTGATCTCTTTCACTCATTATAAGGCGGTATTCATTGAAAACTGAATCCCTTTCTTCCTTGTATTTTTCTGCATCCTTTGCTGCTTTCAGCTGCATTGTTTTGAATCTTGTCACCTCTGACTGTAATCGCTCCATCTCTCTTTGCAACTCTTTGTTTTGTGCTGTGGCATTGTTTAGTTCCTGCTGTACTGATTCAAACCTAAAACCAAGCAGAAATGCCAGTAAGATACTTTTTCCTTATTTTCCTTTTTCATACATTAAGGATTTGGCTGGATAACCAAATGTATCCATTGGTAAAATAAAACTGGAGAGGACTTCTTAGACAACGTATCCTCAGCTGCAAAATAAACCTTGAGACTAGTTTTTGCTTCAGGAATATTAGTAAGCCTTCATGGATATTAGAGAACCTCTTTAAGGAACTGAAATATAAAAATTGTTAGAAATAATTTAGAATTAGTTTAATTGTAAAAAGTAAATGTTGAATAAATTACTCTGAAAAGAACATAAAATGTTGCTATTATTTAATAACACAAGTTTAACTTTATTCACTGTATTGAGCTCTGCCCATCATAGAATTTAATTCCTTCTCCCAGCGTACATTCTCAAGGATGTGGAAGAAGGGAAACAAATGCAGAAATTTGAAAACAAACAGAACAACTTCCACACGCTCAAATATGCCACAAGGTTGGTAATGGATAGATCAGAGTTGAAAAAAACGTGATTACGGTAAAAATGCAGACAATGGAACTAATTCCAGGTAATTCAGACATTACTCTGTTTTCATCAGTAGGTTAATTCAGTAAAACTGAAATGCAAAGTATCTTCACATTTCTAAAAATTATTTTTGACAGTTAACACAGATAAGAACACATCTATTTTATAACTACAATCTACTGAAGTACGGCACAATCAAAAAAGGACCTGAAAAGTTTAATTTAATTTGTAAGTAGTAACTTTAGTGTTTATATTGACAAAGCATTCTTAACAGTGGAAATATAATTCCACACACAAATTCACAATTATGTCTGAAAAAGAACTTCTCCTGAGAGCAGTGTTTTACCACAACTGGAAGCTGAAATTTCCCTGAATGCTTTTTCCAAAATCTCACTGGTAAATGCCATTGACAGAAACACTGTACCTAAGCTGATGGACTTTTAGGGTTATCCAAATTTTGCACATATCTCTCACACTGCTTAAAATCACAATTTTTTGTCTAATCCAGCATGTTGCCTGACCTTTCCTAAGGGAGAGTTGGAAACTCAATTTCAAATACTTCCTTGAAAGCCTCAGTGTATTCAAAGCATTGTCATTGCTTTACTGATGCATCTGCCATTAATTTCAACACTATCACCTTGCTCCTTTTGGGGAATTCTTCAATTGAAGAGATCATCTGGCTGACAGTTCAAAAGATCTAACATATTACAATATGGATTTCTTTTTTTCTTTTCAGAACTGTGAGCATGAAGGTAAGAATATACTATAGGAGAAGTATATAAGGATTTATCAGAAATCTAAAAGACTACGCCAAAGAACTTCATAGCCATGTGATAACCCACAGTAGATTCGCAAACTATTTGGGGTTCAAAATCAACACCAGGAAGATACAAGGGAGAGGGGAGGAGCAAAGATTTAATGCAGTGTTTGCCAAGCAAAAAAAAAAAAAAAGAAAGAAAAAAAGAAAAAGTATCATCAGTATGGAAGAATGTGGGAAAAGAAAATAAAAACAAAACAAAACACAACAAGCATATTGGATGGGGAAGTGACAAGAGAGAGAAAGGAGAGTGCCTGTCTATAGAAGTATGTATTAAGTACTGATAATTGTGAAAACCTGAAAGCAGTGATCCAGCTGAAATACCTTGGTCCTGCTTGACCTTGCATTGCTTCCTAGGGAGGAAATAGTAAATGGATCACATTTTCACAGACGCCTTCTTTAGAGAAAGTCCACTTATGACTGTTGCGTATGGGTTAGTATGAGTAGCAAAGTTAGATGGATCTGTAGCTGGTTTATTAAGCATGGTTTATTAAGGAGTTCTGGAAGGAACCCTCCCAGGACTACCTGCTTTATCTTCACCACAATTGCAAACTACTGGCAAATGTGTGCAAGCGCCATAGCCCACAGGCAAAATGCAGCAGCACACATATAGTGTAAGGTTTAGCCCATACGGATGACATAGCCAACATAGCTAATTTGTAATCTGCAAACAAATCACTACGTAAGTTGTCCTCGCAGCATCCATATGCTGTGCATTACAGTGACAACATTATAGACAAAATTAAAAAGACTGAACACTTCTCCAATATTTTTTAGGGCCAAAGATTACCTCAAAATGAGACCCGGACCATCACTGGAGTCTTACTCTTTCTGCTCATTTTAAAACCTATTTTGACTGTTTATACTTGGCATTAATTGAAAAATTAGTGTGGCAATTTATGACCCATTAATCCTCAAACTGCAAGTTTATTAACTCACATTCTGGAAAGTATACACATCTGAAAAGCATTTTAAAAATTCTTCATCAGTCACCCAGAGAAATATGGTTCTGGTTATAAGGAAAGGGTAAAAACACATGACAAATAAAGGTTTCTATAAATACAAGCAAGTTAAAAACAGTCCAGACCCAAAGCCAACTGAATAGAACACAAAAATTCCTTACATTCGGTTATATTTTAGTTGGATCATGGATTCACAGGAACACAAATATCTTCCATGAAATTCTTAAAACCAACATCTACTCATTATCAAACCACACCTTTCTCTCAAGAAGAAGACCTAAATTACTATCCAACATACAAATATGCTAGGATTCTGCACATATCAGAAGGTTGCAGCATTTCTTGTAGTATATGTTAGGCTTTCCCTCACTCCAGGAAATTCATGGCAGTTTAACTTACATAACTTATTCTCTTACTACTCATATTCTCCTACAACTTAATCAGATGTATCACAACTAGGTAAATACTTTTCGTGTGTACATTACTATGTTCAATCTCATCTTTTTTAATTACTACAAGTCTATGAATGTATTTAAAAAAAAACATTTGTTGGCTTTGGTCTGTGGGAGTTATGTATTATCCTTAACTTGTATCAGTAAAAACATTCTCAACAGGCCCACAGATGCTCTTTGGAGTCCTTGTGTACATTAGCATTCTTCCTACTCCATATGGGTAACTGTGTAGGCTTAGTATCAAGGAGAGAGATTAAGTGTGGCGTGACATAGTCTCTGTGCCCTTTTGTTTTGGCACTTATGCTACTTGTAGAAGCAGCGCCTTCTCAGTGAAGCAAGACTCCCAGACATCTGCATCCACTGAATTCTGCTGCCAGCCCAAAGCTCTGTCTTGGAGTCCCACACAGTCTGCAATTTTAATATCATGAGAAGATAACTTATGCTAGAAAACATTTGCATTTGCTAAATGCCTTTTAGAAATTATATTCTCTTACAAACTTGTCTTTAATACGTAAATAAAGACATATATGTTGTTGCGGTCACCACCTGTTAAGGTGTTTGTTTGGAACACTAAGTCTGACATTCAACAAAGCTTTTGCTGTATTTGACTCCTGTGTCTAAACCTAAGAATAAATATATCTTGAAAGGCAGAATACCCCTTTTTCACATCAACTAAACGATGGTTAAAATTCCTTATACAATTCCAAACCCTAACTGGAAGATCCTTTTCTCAAGAAAAAAGCATTGTTCTTACAAATAAACATTCCAATCACACATTCTAGGTCCTTCCAAAAAAATCTTACATAGAAACACATACTTACTCATTGCACCATGATAACGCACACCACAGAAAATTTTTAGGAAAAAAGGTTAGAAAAGTATTTATAATTCTACCACGGAGAAAGTAAAATGCTACATTAGAATTGACACTGCTTTCACAGAATCCCTCAAAAAACCTGATTATACCTTCTAAGAGAGGACGAATACTGCTGCTGAAAATGTATTGCTGTGTCCCTTTGCTTCATTAACATGTCAATCTGTTTCTGAAGACGTCTGTTCTCCTCCTCAGCCTGTTCTAGACGGCTCAGATCCGTATTGTGACTTGCGATCTTCTCATTGTACCGTTTCCTTAGGGCATCATAATCCTTCTTCACACCCTCTAGCTTGTCCATTGCTGTATCATAAAGTTTATTTAATATCTCTGAGGATCCATTTTGCTTCATAACCTAAAAAATAGCCAGAAATGTATTAATAAACTCCAGTTTTAATCAGTCCAGTAAATTTGATTTAAAATACATGTAAGAAACAGTATCAGAGCAAAAATATATTAACGCATTTTAAAGATCAGTCTTTTTAATGACCGAAGAAACACTGAGCCTTTTCTAAGAACTATGTTACTCTAAGCATACTACATCAGCTTAACGTTAACTGAATAAAAAAAAAAATCTGCTGTATCACAACTTAGAGTGCACAAGTTTATCAAAATATCTCTCTAACGGTAATTGCTAACAGCAGCTATTAAACCCACGCTGTCTTTGAAGTACTCGGCAGTTTCAGCAATAGGTGATCGTTATTTGACGACCAAAACGATAGCGGTAATTTAGGATGTGACCACGAGGTGGCATTCGTGACAGGTTGCCTGTATCCTCCATGAACGAATTAAATAATTAAAAACTTCGGGAGAATAAAATTCACACTAAATATGTTATACACGCAGCATATATTTTAATATTCACACAATATTTCATCTGAGAACTACCCACAGAGGTTTGTGTTTCAAAAGCTATTCATAAAATATGAACAGGAAGAGGAAAATCCATTTAATCATTAATAAATTTTGACCTGACTCTCTGTTTCAAACTCATTTCCATCGACATAAGAATCTCATTGTAAATAGCAGCACTGATCATGAATGACCAGCAACAACAAGAAGCCCCTAATGAGCTTCAACAAATCTCTCCCTTCTTCCTTCTTAAAGGCAAAAAGAAGTACTTGAAATGGTGCTTTTCCTTTTCTTGCCCCCACTCCTTATCTTTAATGCTATGCTCATTTTTTCCTGTTTCTGTTTTTTAAATTAAAATTTGGCCTTGATAGAGTACTGGGAAGAAACAGAAATGCTCTATGCAAAGATGTGACAAGACTTTATATAATCTTAGCATCAGCCTCCAAAGTTACGTCTCCAACTATCTGAAAATAAATAGCATTAAAAAATTTGAAAGAAAAGGACAGAAACCATAAGCTCTATAAAATGTTGAAACCAAACACATAGCAACTACCCTGTGTGCACAAATCGGCTGCTCATCTTCTTTTGTGTCTTATATTCAGACTAAGAACCAGCTCCTAAACATGGAAGAACATGGACGCCTGCAGACCAGAAGGAAAGAAGACTGAAAGAGGCTGCCTGCTCGCTTTCAGGAAACAACTTCTCTACACAGGCAACGTGACAGAGAGAAAGTTCTTCCACCTAATACTGGTCTCCTTTAACTAACCAAGACACGTAAAACGGGCGAGTTACTGTTCATAAAACTGTCCTGGAACAAGGCTGCACTTTGGCTAGAGTCTCATGGGCATGGCAATTTCTGCATACATCACTATCCTCAGTGGACTTAGCAGCATAACCCGCACAGAGCTGGACCCACGATTAGCTGGCATGCTTCACTGAACCATTTCAGATAGGCTAAACGTGATAACTGTAGGCATGCGTAAAGTGTAAATAGACGTTGTTTTAAACCAGGTCAAGAGAGCAGTTTTCCTGAAGACTATTTCCCAAAGCAATTTGAGAACAGGTTTGAGAACCAAGATTTGAGAATCCAAACACAAACAAGCCACTTCTCACTGCCTGAAGCAGGGGAATGTTTTGGGGTTTTTTTTGCTTAAAACGCATGAAATAATTGAAGGGAAAAAAAAAAAAAGATGAATATACTAGAAATTGGATGGAATTCAGCATAAACTTGCTAACAGAGGTTTGATGGAAGAAGACAGAAACACCACAAACAGAAAGCAGTGTAATAAAGGTGTCCCATTCAAAATCCCAGTCTGAGAAAAAGTAAATAGTCCCAGCTGGACCAAGGAAGACAGCCATGGCAACAAGAAACTTCATACACAAGCAGGAGAAACTAATGGCTGGTCAGCTGCTACCTAGCAAATCCATGATAATCCCACATGAAGAATAACCTGATGAGAAGTTTTTGCTCCCTGAAGCCACCAAGATGTTGTGTTTTGCTACAGCCTGACAACGAAACAAGCTGTCAGAGGGATCAAAACAGAGTAAGACTAATACAGATGAGAAATGACACAGACAAGATAAAGACTCTTGGCGCCTCTTCAAGACACTGTGATTCACTGTGACATGCTGAGAACTGGAGTTAGACAACTTTCTCACCAAAGGGCATGTACAAGTTTTCTTTAAAAGTTTAATCATGATGTTGACGCAAGACTGAAATAAATTTTCTTTAAATAAATGCTGACGATACTTCAGCCTCCTTTGTGCTGCCAGATAGTTTCAAACTTCAGACCGAAACCTCAAAATATTAACAGACTTCTCTTGGAGGTTTTACATTCCTGCTTTACAGACCCAGAAATTGAGGCACAGAAGAATGAATGCCCAGCTTTACACAGCAAACCATTTCTGCTATCTTCTAAACCAAGTCACTAAATCATTTTACAGCAGAACTCTCAAGGTAAGCGTTAGAGAAAGGGATCAAAAGGAAATACAAATCTTCACTCCTCTTTGCATTGCCCTCAAGCACCTCCCAAAGTGTCATTCAGCATATCCAGCTTGCTTTGACCTTTGCCCTTCCTACCATAGAAAATAATTATTTTTGTTCATGTTGGTTTTGCTTCTGAAGCCTAATGCTTGACTTGCAAGTTTGACCTGTAAATCAGCCTACACAGTTAACCAAATATTCTGTTTAACCATTCCACGTTACCGTGACTATTCTAACTAAATTACCAGACTTTTCAGGAGGTGAACCATGGACCCGATATGACCAGTTGCTCCTTACTATTGATCATCTTTCTTCAGAACATGTGATGATGCTGGCCTGGAGACAGCTTGCCATATACAGTTCTGATATGTTCACCTCCTCCAGTCCTGAAAAGTTTGTCTTTTCTTGTTTCAAGTTCAAAAAGCATTCATCAACCTGTAGCTCTGTTCTAACTGAATAGTGTCTGCAAGTCTATATAACCAAGCTTAGTTCAGTCATTCCCTTAATGTTTACAATGTCTCTAGAAGAATAATTAAAAAACAACAAGTCTCTGTCACTCTTTTTTGTATTGTGATTTTTTTTGAAAAAACAAAACCAATAGCATGCAAGTTTAAAGCTAGCCCTGTCCCACAAAACACTATAGAAACAGTTAACCTTTTAATCACTCTGCAACTTCAAGCAAAATTTTTGATGCCTCTCCATCCACTTGAAAAGCCATCACGCATAAACAATCTTCCTCATGCAGTTTTTTCATATTTGCATCAATATTTCTTACTACCATCTAATACACTATATCTCTTGTCCTTTTTCCCAGCTAGACACAGAAAACCAAATAGTATGCCAGACCTTATTTTCTCCCCTAGTGCTGTAAAATTTAAGGCAGATGTTTCAGAATTGGTAACACATAAAAGGCAGCAACACTGCATTTGGTTTCACCAAGTTATTTATGAAAGGAACAGTTCATGATCTCTCCTAGCATGTACACTACAACCTGTAGCTTACCTGCTGTTGCTGGCTGCGCAAGTCCATTATCTCCTTCTGATCCTCATCGTGAAGTCTCTTCATTTCCTCACACGACTGCTGGAGATGATTATGTTCTCGTACCAACTGCGTGTTTTTCCTCTTTAAGGTATCCATGTCCTCCTTCAGCTGCGACTGGTCACTCAGCAGCCGACTGTGCAATGTGCTGTCATGGCACACAAAAGAATGTTCTTAGAGGCCAACTTGCAAGGACTAAGTCCCGGACTAAGTAATTTCAAGCATGGGTTTCATACCTAGAAAGCAGGTCAAACTAACTCAATTTTGCATATTAAAGTACACCAAACACTAGGCAAAAATAAATATATCAGAAACAAACAGAAATGTAAGTATGAAGGTAAGTGAAAGTACACCATAAAGTACGCTGCATCAGAAGAGATGATGAATTTACGCTATCCATCAATGCCATTTCATAGCTATTGCAAAAGCAAGCAGACAGACAAACAGAAATGGTGTAATGCGAGCACAATATGATCCTGGAGATAATAGGAATTATCCCATTAATCACCTCCACTTTCTATTGGGCCCCTTGGTTGAGAAGCAACTAGCCAAATTACAGATGAAAACTACAAAAATCTCCTTGTACGCTACTGGGTTTTTTTAAGAAAAAAACATAACACAAACAAACAAAACAACCCACAAGCAACAAAAACACCCTACGTATATTTCAACTAGATCCAGGCAGGTAAAAAGCTATCAAAGGTACTCTGAACTTCATTATGTAAGCCATAGTTATCGGAAGAAATACACTCTCACTTAAAAATTAAACAATTGACAGTCACATAAGGAAGCTATCATTCAGATTACAAACCAAGGTAGCAGTCCAAAATTAGACCAGACCACTGCTGAAAAAGAGCAGAAAAAGTAGTGTTTGGATACTGACAAGTATTTTTGTTATTGAAACAGAATTATTCAAAATGGACTTTCACACCTGCTGGTAAAACGGTTAATGTTCATACAAAACAAACAAAAAACCCAAATCAAAGCAAAAAAAAAAAACCAAAACAAAAAACACCCAAAAAAAAAAACCACCCTACAAACAAAACCCCATCTCCCCCCCAAAGAAAACCCACCAAAAAACCCATCACATAACAGATAGCAATTAATAGAACCAGTTTACATTTTAAGATACTTTTTTTATTCCTTTCTTATGAACTGAAATACCATTTCCTGCACAGAACTACCCAAAGCATGAAAAAAAAAGAAAATTTACATGCAAAAACACAGTTTTTTTAATGTAAAACACACATAGTGTAAAAAATACATAGTTTTTACATGTAGGTTATTAATCTGCTGTTATTCAGATTTTGTTGGAAATCACAAAATTCTTTGGAATGGTAACTTTTTTAAAAAAGAAAAAAAATAAACTAAAAACTTGGGGTTTTAAGAATTACTGCAGGAGGAAAAAAATATCTGAATAGCATTCTTCTCAATTCCTTTCTTCATACCAAGAAATATTCATAGAAGAAACAGTAACTGCATGCATGGATTTCAATGTGTTGTCATGTTTCAGGCACCTAAACTGCACCAGTGAGTTTTAACATCCCTGAAGTTTTAAGTAGGAAACTTAATTCCAATCCAAGTAAATAAGGTCTTACAATAAAAATAATAACCTCTGAATCAATTAAAATTTGCTATACTGTCTTCTGACCAGATAGTCTGTAGAACAGTGCAAATGCAAAAACTTGTATATGTGCATGATTCTGCAGAAGCCTAAACTGTTGGTCTCTGAGGAATATGCCTATATTCTTACATATTATATAATATATATATAATATTCAATCGCTCTATTTTTTAAAACTAGAGCTTTTCTCCTGATATGAGAGGGTAAATCCTTTTACACTATCATGGAAGTACTGATACAGTCAGAGTGTAAACCAGTATGGTTTCAGAGACTACAGAACATCTAAATAAGGTGAGCAAAACAACTTTTTCTTTTTGTACAAAGAATACAAGTGCTTCATGTCAGCACTGGACAGTTATAGGTAATTCAGCTCTCAAAACAATCCATTTACAATGCACAGAACATTAATGCTTTGCACAGAATTCACTAGCAAATCGAAGTACTTGAAAATCCTCAAATGAAACTAGGAATAAGGCTCTTTGTAAAGATGCTACAGAATTTGCTACATCTGCAGCTGTCGACAACCTTTAATGCTATTTTCAGGTTTTGGAAGAAGACCACAAGGAAACAGTGCCTATCTTGTCAGGCTTGAAGAGTCGTGAGCATAAGCATTACGTAAGAGCTAGCAGCCCCCCTACGAGAACATATGCTGTCACTAAACACTAGTCATACTTTATAGTGGAGATTTAAGTGAAATAAACTTCATACTAAAAATTTACCTGCATTTCAATTTCAGAGCTGTCTTCCTTTAAGGAGAAACATGTTCCTACCTGCATCAACAACTGATTTTTAAACAGGAAAACATTCTAGAAATATTCATCATTTCCTCCTTATTTTATTGCATTTTCATAAAAGCTTACTATTGGTCTAAAGCTGAGTTAAAATTTACACAAATCAGCATGAGAGCTATCACAACATATTAAAAAGAGTAAGACATCACATTCTCTTGCATTATACTCTGCTCTCCAGCCTGACAGTGAAACTATTGGACTGTAATTGCAAGACAGTAACTAAGCTTTCCTTGTTGATCCCATCAAGACATCAGGCATTTCTTATCTCATATTCCTAAAAGTAAAACAAGCAATCCATACTTTATCATTTCAAATAGCCCAGAAATGTTTTATCTGATTTGGGCAAACATTAATCTTGCAATTAAAGTGGAAAAACCTAAAAAAAAAATAATATTTGATTACCACGTTCTAATACTTTATGACCTAGCACAGACTGGTAAATTCTTACCTTGCACAGCTTTACTCATACTTACTGATAAAAATCTGCCTCTTTTGCTGCTTCTTCACACCTTTTTAGTGTCTTGGTGTGTTGATTCTGCAGAGACTGTAAGTCTGACATGGCCTTCATGCATTGTATCTTCAGCCTTTCATAATCATGATTTGGTTTTGGACTAGGCCTACCATGGAAAAAGAATATAAAGTCAAACATCAGTTCCTAAAGAGAATGGAAAGTCTACGAAATTAATATCCAATAAAAAAAAGTATCACACAACTGTTGATACTTAGGTTATATTATGTTTTAATTTAAATACTGTTTCATACTAAGATGAAACCATATTAAGATGCAACTACAAAAATTGCTTTAACAGAATTGTCTTATTAGATGATATGTTTCAGTATAAAGCTAACATAATACATGTTAGCTTCACGCATATTCACACTGTTAGCTTCAGTTTTTATACTGAAACGTATCATCTAAGAATCAGATAATTCTGTCTATCTCCAAACCTGCAAAAAATAGTAATGAGCGTGCATGTACCTCTCTTCTGAGCAGGAGTGTTACCACAGAGCAGAACTGTCACTTGATATAAGAACAAGTCATCGCAAATTTTGTTCAAATAATTATTAATCAAATATAAACTCCAATAAGGAATTTCCAGTAAGATGACCAAAGTGAAAGACAAAATAATTCAAAAGAAAATTGCTGACTGTTTTTTTTTTTTTTAGTGTATCGTGATGATTGGGAAGGGAGAAATTTTCTAAAATAATCTACCTTGTCTAACAACTGACCAACAGAGATTATATACAGTACGTGTGGTCCTTGCACATGATACCATCATGTATTTATTAGGAAAAAAAAAAAAACACAAATCATGCAGGAAACATTTTGCAGGATTATGCCTTCTTATTTTGAAGCACTAAGCTTCTAAAACTCTAAATCAAACTGTTCCTCCTCTCCTACACAGTCACACAACCTTTGCACCACTGAATCTTTTATTTTCAAAATGAAGCTTCTGAAAACTGTCCCTGCATCATCTGCTAGGTGTCCCATAAGTCCACAGGCAATGAAAAAAAAAAACACACAACAAACAAAACCAAACGCAAAGAAAACAACTGCTTTCTCATTGAACTCTGCTTATTCTCATATCAGATTTGCTCAGGTGCTGCACAGATCACCCCTTGTCTCTCCCACCTCGTTCTTTCCCAAACAGCTTCACTGTAAGCACAGCCTGAAAATCAATCAGAATTCTCCTTGCTTCGAAAACAGCAGCACAGATGCTGGAACTGAAATGCAGATGGCAAGTGAATCAAAATGAAAATGGTTTTGCACTACTGCAGTGGTGAGGGTTGTTAAAAAAAAATAAAAAAGAAAAAAGAAATGCCAGCCACTTCTGACTGCGTGTGTATGATATGAAGGTGTTTTTTTGCAATCCAGTTACATGTGGGCTGCTGAGTGGTAAGGCTTTCAACTGTAATTCCTATTTTTCTCCTTTCTCCAGAGAAGTATTCCTGGGGAAAACAAAACCAGAAAAACTTTCCTTGACTGAGAGACTTTTACAAAAATCAAAAGCCAGATTCCTATGATGTAAACAAATATTCAAGTCACACCTGCAGGGATGTCTGTTAAGTTTTTTTAATTCACTGCTTTAGGGCACTGAAAGTAGTACATTATTAATACCATGTTACAGACATATTACACCAGCGTTACTCTTTCAAGATACAACCTTAGTTAGCTTAAGTAAAACTCAATTTGAAATGTTCACATCCTTAACAGAAACTCTAAACCCCCAAGTATTGATTTAATTAGACTTTAGGATGAAATTATTGAAAGTAGACACCATCTGTCCACCACAGTCATTAAAATGACAACATTAGCTTGAAGCACAGTTTAACTCTCAGTTAAAGTGTTACGTTTACGAGGCCCATTAACACATGTTCATATTGAGCCCATAATCATAAATTCATATTCATGCAAAATATTCAGGGTATGAATTTATACTAAAGGATAACTATTAGGTCAGTCTCAAAGCTATGGTGAGAATTCATTCTACAAGTCTAACATCAATCACATGTATTGCTAAAATAGTACTAGCACTATTAAAAAAAAATAATCCTATAAACGTATGTATACCCTGTAGGTAACCACAGAAATTAAGCTACCTATTCAATGAGGAAGGAACAACAACCCTGCATTCCAGCTCATCTACATGAAATAAAAACCATCTGGATAGCCAAGGCCATATATTCCACAGTGCTGGTTCCAAGGCTTTATGTCTCAGCAAGAAAAACAGGGACACACACAGGAGAAATACTGATTAAAAAAAAAAAAAAAAATCAAAACTGTTGCAACAAAAAAGTCCATTCAAATGCATGCAGTGGTTGAGTTTTGTTTAAGTAGGAACATCGGTTTTATGCTAAAATGACTCATAAAATACAGAATGATATCAATAAAGGAGAGGTGTCAGTTACTATTTTGGAAGCAGTGATTCAAATGTTAACAAATTTAAAATGGTAATGTCAAAGGTCCAGCAGTGTTTCTGATATTCATATACCAAATTTAAAAATCCTTTACATTCCAGCGCAATTACCCTGAGCATGGATCAATGCCACAGTGAGACTGACATTTACATGTATCTGATGCTGACGTAAAAACTAATGCCAGTGGCAGATCCAACTTTGTGGGCAATGCCTACCCAACAACTTGAAACGTGTTATCATATACTACTGCAACTGCACCACCAGCAACAATTACAGACTACACATAAAACAGCCTCTTCTCACAGGCAGTTTTCAGGGATTTCATTTGCACTGCGGTTCTCTTCTACTACTACATAAGTAGTAAGGATATTTAGGTCTATAAAACGCACCTTGAGCACACCAAGTGATTTGCACAAATCGTTGCTGAAATCACCACAACACATGCACACATGGTCATTGTCAAGTGACATGAGCACAGCATGAACAATCTTACTCCTGCCCCATAGGACGACACATGCTCATCTGATTCAGCACATCACAATCCACTGCTGTGGCTCCTCTTCCACTGCTCCAGACTTAGTCAACACTTGCTTTTGGAAAACAACGCTTGGTTTTGCAACTGCCAGTCTTCACAGCCAGCAGAGCCCAGCCAACAAATGTGTTGCGAGCTGCAAATGTTTTGAAGCATGCCATCATGATGTGCATGTCAAGATTTGCCTCTACACCATCTGTGTTTGGTATGGCCATGGTTAAAGCAGCATACAAAGCCAGGAAAGCAAAAACCCTTTTTGGGTAGTAAATGTCACCACTTAAATAGTAGTGATCTTTCTGCTAATAGTTCAGCATAATAGTTTGCAATATGTGGGCTTTGACTCCCGGAAGGTTGAAAATTTTATACGAGGAAAGAATGCAAAACAAACTAAAAACAAACAAAAAACCCCCACCAACAAGCTTTCAAAACCATAGATGTGTATGTGGATGGGAGTAGTAGTTGCTTTTACACTGAAGGAAAAAAACCATCAACTAATAATCTTCATCCATTTCCCACTCTTCAAATATTTAATTGCTTGGAGGACAGCATTCTCTATCTAACACATATTGTGCAAGCACTGCCCAAATACAGTGTTTATTTTGATGAGTTTGTCTTTAAACTGTAAACACATTTTCCACAACATACAAATCCTTCACTGGCAGCAGAAGATGGATTTGACTATTAAAGAGAAAAAACTAGGGCAGTCTAGAGGACAGCTCATCAGAACTTTTATTAATAGCATCCTGGATTATGCAGAAGATTACTGTAAGCTATAAAATCCTCAGTGCCTAAGGTCTAGTGACTTCAAGTAAGAAATCCCTCTGTGTAAGTAACTGGAAGCTATGCAAAAGATGTTGACATTTGGCAACCTTTTTCTCCCCTGTCCCCATGACACTTGGCAGCCCAGATAGAACAGCATGCTCCTAAAAGGAGCCTTCAGAACTCATAGTGGAAAGGAAAGGGGAATTAAGATGAGTACCTCAGAAGTGAGTAAAATGCCCAGATTCTCTTAATTCCAGTTCAATGGCTCAAAATCTTGATCTTATCTCATAGGGACAAAAGGCTTAATTAACCCCCTGACCACACAACAGATAACGCTGATGAAGTAAGATACAAACAACAATAAAACATTGACGTTCAGAGAAATTATGCATCATGGGAACACCTCCCAGAAAATCTGTGCTTTGCTTTTACTTCAGATTCAGTGACAATTTTTTCCAAGGTTCAAAAAATTTCTTTTTACATGTGCTCACTGCAGGCAAAAAGTACCTACTCAGTGTGCCCAAAGTCATATTTATAAACACCAGCAGATTTTTAACCCTCTAAAATAAACCAATTCTGCTTACTACCCAATAAAACCCTTATCCACAGCTAACCAATACTCTCCCTGAGTACTACCTTCCTCATAACTTCTTAAACCTCAAATTAGAATGAGCTGCATAAGGCTGCTGGCCGTTAACTGACTTTGAACATGTTATTTTAATTTGGCATCACCCATAACTTCTCAGTGGAGGGTATTTCTTTACTCTCAAAATGTTAATGCTACACAGTCCCCCAGTACATGTATAACAGAAAGCTTATCTCTTAGAAATCATGTATTCCTCTCATTGGAAGTCCCAACCTCTCTCTTTGCAGAGGCACAGACATAGCTGAAATTTTTTTTCCTCTCCTAATTTCTGTCCTCCAGCCAAGTATTCAGAGCTATTTCCCTTTCTTCTTTGTTTTGAAAACAGCAAATGCTTCAGCCACTGTCATCTTTCTCTTCCTACAACACAGCCGAGGACGCCTAAACAACTTTTTGTTTTCTTCTCTCAACACAGAGATAAGCCTGACTCCCTTCATTCTCACAGTAAAATTGTGTAGAAAGTGGGAACAGGCATTCAACAGGCAGCTCTCACACCTGGATGTGGCCACCTACGTACACACATATCACAAGGATGCTAGTTAACAAGCAACATACATGAATTGCAACATCCTTGCTGCTTTACAGACAAGCAGGAGACAGGACACTTGAAAATACTACTGAAGACTAAATTAAGATGTTACATTTCCTTTATTTTTACCTGCAGTCATCAAAAGTTGATCCAGGAGATGAAAGTGCAAGTCGCTTGCGCAGCTCATCCCTCTCTCGAGTTACCTGACGGAGCTGATACAGTATTGTCTCCAGCTTCTCACTCATCTGTCTGGTGTCTATTACAGGTGGTGGAGATGATGCTTTACCAGTTGTACCTGACCAAGAGACAAATAACTGGCAGTCAGCAACTCCTCAAAAGAATACAACTTCACTAAAGAACTTAATGCTAATTTAAAAATCTTGTTCAAAAATGAAATATGCCATCAGTGAGCTGACACAAAAATAAATCCAGCCAGACCCCATGCTAGCAGAAAGGCCCCATATGTGTTGCAAGTTAAGCTTGCATGAGCAGGTTACTTGCTTACTCAAGAACTTGTAAGTTGCCTAAAAGGCAAGGCAAGGCAAGGCAAGGGCAGTCTGCAGTCACAACTGTAAAGACCTCAGAAACTGTCATAGTGACAGAAGCCATAGGTACAAAGTTATTTCCAGTAAAGAATCGTGTCTTATTTCTAAAAAAACCCAGTGAATTTCACAGACATCAGCCTACCCCTGCAACTGCAGAGAAACTGCAGCAACAAAGAGGCTCTATTCTGCTATGTGCTACTGCTAACATTTATTTATAATGCAATTTTACGCTTTCACATGTTGCAATTCAATTTGTCCAGTATGTGAAGTTTAAGATTTGTCAATAAATCATGAGAAATGGGCTTCATGTTTAACAACACAGGCTAAAACAAGCACATTACAATCACTGCAATTGGACCTACATTATCAAGTTTCCTCTAAGGGGCAGTCATATATTAAAGGGTTTCGTGGGATCTTTTAGTTCTCACCTTTCTTAATATCAGAGATCAACGATGATGCCTACTGTCTTCTCAGATAGCTATACCAATACAAAGAGGTCTTATTCCACCTGAGAGATGAGAGTTTGGTATATTGTTTCACAACATGTAGACAATTAATCCAACTGCAATTTTAGTTCTGTTCTGCTTATTTTAATCCCAGACACACAGAATCATAGAATAGTTAGGGCTGGAAAGGACCTTAAGATCACCCAGTTCCAACCTCCTGCCATTGGTAGGATGCCTCACACTAGACCATGAGAGCAAATTCGAAGATATAGGTCACAGATGTGAAAGTTAAAGGCCTAAATGTATACAGGAGACTACTATTTAATTCTTGAAACAGGCTGCATAATTATACAATTGAAACAAGTTGCTGACATATGTATTAACTTGTTTGGATGCACCTGTATTATGTCTTTTTCTATAGGAAGAAACGAAAGATAAAATAGTAAAATAATGTTCTCTGATCAGTCTTCTCAGAGAAAGAATTTCAAACAAAGTTATTTTACCTGATCAAATGCTAATGAGCTGCAAGGACTAGCTTTTTATCTTTACACCCAGTTCAGGAAGGTATTGCAAAATGCAAAAGCTTCCTCCAACTTTTAAGTAGAACTACATATGCTTTGAAGTTCCCACACCAAAATAACTTTAAGGTCATACATACAGCACCTAGAATAATAGGATCCCAGTTCTTATTTATTTCAGCTGTTACTGTAATTCTATGATGAGACTTTATGAGCACAGACTTTTCTTTTAACGTAACTATTGCATAATAATGTATGTTAACACACTAATAGCTAAATGAAGAAATAAAAAATTGCAAGAACAGACTGCATTCTCTAGAAAGACACAAGCTCAGATCTCTCAAAATAATTCTCAATGAAGGCTGCATTTGGGCTTTCTCCTACTACGTTGTTTTTTCCTCCATCCAGATGGAGCCACTTCAGCCATAAGAACTAAAGATCTCACACTTTCAAAATGCAGTTATCTTTTCTTTTTCCAATATAAGAATCATTCTTCATAATTTTTAAGGCAAGATAATACAAAATCTAGTAATAATGCAAATACACTATCCTAGGATGATGATATAGGAGGAAATAAATAGGGAAAAAAACCTAAACGGACAGATAAAAGAAGTCAGAATACATATCCATTTGGAATAGAATCATAGAATCATAAAATCATAGAATAGTTTGGGTTGAAAGGGACCTTCAAAGATCATCTAGTTCAACCCCCCTGCAGGGAGCAGGGAAATCTTCAACTGGGTCAGGCTGCTCAGAACCTAGCCTTTAATGTCTCCAGGGATGAAGCACCTACCACCTCTCTGGGCAACCTGTTCTAGTATTTTACCGTCATCATTGTAAAGAACATTGTCCTCACATCCAGCCTGAATCTTCCCTTTTTGTTCAAAATCATAACCCCGCACCCTATTGCAACAGGCCCTGCTAAAATGTCTCTCCCCATCTTTCTTATAGGCCCCTTGTAAGAACTGAAAGGCCGCAATGACATGACCCCAGAGTATTCTCTTCTCCAGGCTGAACAACCCCAACTCTCTCAGCCTTTCCTCATAGGAGAGGTGCTCCAGTTCCCTGCTCATTTTTGTGGCCCTCTCCAACAGGTCCCTTATCTTTCCTGTACTGAGGACTCCAGCCCTCAGCTACCAGGTGGACTCAGGTAGTACTGCAGGTAAAGTCTCACCAGAGCAAAGGAAAGGGGCAAAATCACCTCCCTTGACCTGCTGGCCACACTTTTCTGGATGCAGCCAAGATACAATTGGCCTTACATCAGTGAGTAGGGAATTTCTTAAAAAAAATAAAAAAAAAAATAATAAATAAAATAAATAAAATAAAAAAAAAAGTAAAGGCAGACAAACCTAACTGAGGTACTGTTAGGCTGCATGGCCTTGAGTAAATTCAGTGGTAATCTGCACATCTTCTCACTTGAACTGATAAATCAGAATATGCGTACACTGAAAAGGTCTCCTTCTCATCCTTACAGAGATGTTCAAAAGCTTGTATGTGATTCTGGGGCTGTTTGTGAGCAAAACAGTTAAACAGGATGTGAGGGGTACAAGAGGAAGAAGGATATAAAGGAGATAAATCAAGAATTCTGGTGTGCTTTACACTGAGGAAAAGGCACTGGATTAATAACAGTCCATCACTAATATCACTGTTAACTCCAGTCCCAGTCCCATGGACACTATGTCTGCTCCTGTCTGCTGCATAGGTCCTACACAAGCACACAATGGCTGCTCTGGGAATATAAAACGCAGTAGAAGGAGGCAAGAATTATACCCCTCTCCTCCTCCACCTCTCCTCCCTTCCCAGCTTTGACAACATCAATCTTCTTCAGGCAAGGAGAAAGCTTGTGCACAGTCTCTAAACTGTGCCAAGCAAGACAAAACTGCTTTAGATAGACAGGCTAATTAGCCTTAGGAAAAAAGCTTTCCCAACTAATGTGAAGCCATTTGTCTTAGCACCAGAAAAGGTTATTTTTGTCACTTTTTACAAGTACATTAACAAATATTTTCACCTCAAGTGCAATGGTAATTGTTGTCAATGCATAATAAAAGCAAAAAGATGTATGCCTTGTAAGTGCTGTAAAAACACAGATCAGTATGATCCAGATATTCCCCTCTTATACTTGCCAAAAAGTTTACCACTGCTTGGTTTACTAACAATCTTGCATTTTCAAGAGTTGTACAAGAGGTCTCATAAATGTTAAATCTGATTTGTGGATGCCCATTTTAAAAAAAAAAAAAAAAAAAAAAAAAAGAGAGAGAGAGAAAAGAACAACTTCAGTAAACTCCTCCTTCATCAGAAAAATTCAATACTCTTCATTTCCTTTAAAGGACCTTTTATAGCTGAATGCTAAAAACGCCTTTTATTGCATCTGGTATCCTGATGTAGTAGAAGGAAAGTGACCTGTGCTTCCAAGCTTTGTACTCTTCCCCATCTGACTGAATATTTTACACAACAGTACTTCCTTTCTGCCCTTTAACCAGTAAGACTGTTTCAAAATGTGCAAGCTGAAAGGCCAAGTCTCCATTACCCTAATTACAGCACCTTTTTCAGACAACCTGGATTTGTGAAAATGTATTTACTGCATGTCCTGCCAGGTGCAACTCATTCATCTGCTTCAGTGAGCCTCAGAACTCATTTTTCATGTAAGCTGCATTTGGGCTCCAAGAAGCCAACCATATGGAAGTCACTTCCCTGGCCAGCCTCCAGGGAAGCAGCACGCCACCAACGCCTGAAAGAGCCGACAGCAGGGTTGGTCATGTAGGCAAAACACATTTTGCCCATCATGGAGTACAAACATTAAGTCCTGAGTAAGCACTGACTCAGTCCAAAGCAAGATTTTGCAGAATTTACATCATACATTTATAAAAGAAAAGCCTTAAAAACAGAAGCTGGAGAAATCATATCTTCTGTAATTACAGCCCAAATACTGGACTTCACAGAAACCACAAAGATTCATTATTGTAGTACATACCTAATACAATTCTTACTGATTACTCTGATCATCAATGATTGAAGAGATAATAGAGCCACACAGAAATCACTGCTCAGTTAGCTTCATATTTTTTTTTAAGGAAATTTAAAAAAAAAAAAAAAAAAAGAGAACATTTTAAGAGAAACAGAGCTGGGAAAGTTGTTAAGCAGACCAAGGTGTACCATAATGCTGAATGAATAGAATATTGAGGTGGGAAAATGGGTAACAATGCATAAACAGCTACTTTTAAGAAACGCCATTAATATATTTTGAATTATAATAAACTCATTACCTTTTGTGAAATGCACTTGTATGACAAGTTCAAATTAATTAAAAAGGCAATCTGTTACAAACTAACAGAATGCCTGGATGTTACGGTGATTTTTTTAAACTCATTGCATGAATTTGTGCCAATTCTTGCCTGCAAACAGGAGACTGTTCATTGTACAGTCAAGCCTTTTTCACTGCTTTCTTTGATAAAAAATAAAATCAACAGGGATGTTCAGAGTATTATTTCTTTATGGCCTTGTAAATCATGACAGAAAATGTTGAAAAAGTCTTGGAAGATGCATTGCAAAGTATGACCAGCAGGATTTCTCATGAAGCTCAGGAAGCAATGGGAAGTAAAGATTTATGCCACTGTAGGAAAATGTGTACTGAAATATTTACTTTCTTTCAATAACTTATGAGGACTAGAACAGGATTACATATCAGAAGTTATCATTTAGGTACATTTATTTGGATATATCTTTAGAAGTGGTCTTGAAATAGTGGAGAGCACAGAATGGAACTGCATGCAGGTGAAATAAAACATTAGTAAGAACAAGCAGCAGTACACTGAGGAAAAGAAATTGAGAGAGGTGAAATACTGAACTGTGGAAACAGTTTCATCTGAGAGACAGAAAACCTAATAGGTTATGAAAGCAGTGAGGATCATGTAACATGCAAGGACAAAAGAATGGGTAGCACTTCAGTATTTGTTTTAATTCAGAATATAACAAGATAAACAAACCTAACAGCATGTAAAACAAACTTTCACCTTCAGTAAGTTTGAGATTTTAGAAAGAACTGAACAGTGGTTCCAGAAAGATTAACATGAACGAAAAATTTACAACCTAATACTGAAAAACAGCAAGGGCGGGGGGGGGGGGGGGGGGGGAGGGAGAAAAAATTAAAATAAAAAAGTTTTGCGAGAACTTTGAGGGAAAAAAAAAAAAAAAAAA
>WYDI02026381.1:0-75572 GCA_009867235.2 Psittacus erithacus | reverse complement strand
GGAGTTGTATTCTTTCGATTCTCTTCCCCATCCCTCCAGGAGCCGAGGGAGGAGGTGGGGGGGCAGTGAGTGGGCTGTGTGGCAGGCCTTAAGCCACGACAGCACCATACATTTTAGGTCGGTAATGCCTTACTGAAGGCTGTAAAAGTAGTATTGGGTATCGCAAGTCTTGAAACGTATCCTTTTAAGTCAATTCACAGAGGCTTTTTTTATGTGACATGGGCCAGAATAATAACTTACACAGCTACTGTGAAAAGGATGGAAGAAGACTTATTTTGGAAGAAAAGTACAAACATAAGAGATGGAAATTGGAAGTAGACAATCAAGAAATGCACAGAAATAAACAGGGATCCTCTGTTACTACTCTCCACAGCAAAGAAATTTGATTTCAGGCTGAAATACTGCATAAGTAAGGTGATATTTGGTTGATATATCATTTTCTACAGATAATCTTTCAAAACACAGGCCTTCCATCTTTCCTTACAAGCCCAGCAAATTATCTGCAAGGATTCAGAAAGAACATCTGGTCCAACCTTCCTGTTCAAGCAGGACCACCTAGGGCCAGCTGTCCAGGACTATGTCATTTAAGTTCAGTTCACTGCTTGGTGAACATTTATCTTCAAAACGATAAACATCAGATGACTGAGCGCACTATACAAACTGGCACTTTTTTTTTTTAATTTTTTTTCAAAGGGGGTCTTTATTCTGCATTCTTTTCCTTTCTGTTATCAGGACCAGTCAAGTGGGAGACTAGCCAGTGACTGTCACATACAGCTGTGTTACTGGTTTCTATCCTAAGTGACACTCTTGTTCCATGCTTGGCACACCAGGCACTGAATCTCCATAAATAATTATTCCGATGTCACAGACGTGGGATTGTAGCTCCATTCAAAGAGTCTGCCGGGCACTGGGAGTGGGCAGATGTAGGATGCTTCTATTTACACACAAAAATCTTTGTCATTACTCAAGAGCAAAGAGAAAGGAAATACAGAGAGCACATGACAATTTAATGAGCATTTGTCTTCCTTTGAAGGAAAGGTGGTGGAGCTGAAGCACAATGGTGGGATTACAGCAGTTTATATCGTACCTCTTTTGGAAATAATTGATTATTTGCCCTCAGTACCATCAAAGCTACCTATTTTACATACGTAGCAGGACCTTTATTAAAACATGGGAAAGCAAAAGGAAGAAAGCATTGGGGGGAAAAAAGAAAATATTGTCATCTTAACCAATTTTGAATAGCGAGGAAAACACACAAGAAAAACCTGAAAAGAGCAATAACTGTATTTTTGTGTACATACAGAGAGGAAAAAAGGCATATACACCTATAGTCAACACAGATAAACCTATGAAGCAGAGTTTCTTCTCCAAGGTTGCTACATAGGAAAACCGGCTTCCACTCAATTGCCTATTCTATCACATTCAGATGAGGCTGGAACTTCATTCTTGTTGCACCCCTTATGCCCTGCAAGTCCATCAAGGCAAGGAAAGAAAAAAAACTTGAATGACAACACAATACCCAGGACAGACTAGCCCTAAACTGTTCTATGAGTCATGTTATGCAAGTTTCATTACTCTCTGTTCTCCTCTTATATTAGGACTAGGATATTACTGAAGACTGAGATAACCCCAGTATATCCAGTTGTTCCCTGTAAAGGAGCTGCTCCATAACTGTTTGTCCATGTCGCTGCTCTCTATGTTTGCTGCCCTCTTCTCTTTCAATGAGAGAATCAGAACTACAAATATTGGGGCACACCATAGGTTATACAGTGATAAAATGATGGTCTCTTATCTTTCCCTCTTCCTTTCCAAATCCTAACACCATGTTTTATTTATTTGACTGAGACTGAGCCCGAGCCCATATTTTGTTAGAACTACCTTTTAAAAAACAGTCGCCTTTGTATTATTCAAGCTTAGTCCTTAGACCAGCGTCTGGACAAAAAGCCCACTGTTACATACATCGGCTTCATAAATTAACTCAGAAACCAGGATAGGTTAGAACATACACAATCATTTTAATTTCACAACATTGCTTACTTAGAACAACTGGCTTACTTAGAAGCATTTCAGAAAAAGCTCATTTAATTAACAATGCTGGTAGCAGAAGCCATCTCCAGCAACAGCTAGGGTAATTAAGGTTGGTGGGCAGATGAAGCACATGAACATATCCATCTCTAGTTACTTTACAAATGAAAGACTGTATTATCTTTCCTAATCAGAAGATGCTAAGATTTACTCCTTGCTTTTTTATCTGGGCTTAATTAGTGGCCCCAATACCTTTCTCATTTCTTCTGAAAGGTCAAATGTGCATAATGCGAATCTGAGCTACTTGACAAACAAAAGCAAGGTAGACCAGAAATAAAAATGTACTAAATATTAATGAAAAACAGTGGTTAGAACTCAGGAATAATAAAATAGATCCCTTATCTGCCCCATGTGGAAGGTCTGTGTGAATGAAGAAATGAAAATATTCCTTTATATACATGTGTACATATAAATATCAATGTCAAACTGAACATATTCCAAAGCTTACGTTGCCTCCAAACCATGAGCTATTTTTTTTCACTGATATAGTCATTTCACAGGCTAAATTTACCATTTCCACTGCACAGAATTACCCTTGTAAAAATGCATTCCAATGAGATGGGGATGGAGCAGGGGCAAGATGTACGTGAAATTCCTGAAACGCGACAGCAACTCAGTATTTGTTGGGATTCCATTCAAAGAAGTCATACAAAGCCTTTGGGGAGCTGGCATGCAAACAGTTTCAGTTATGATGGTTTGTCACTCAGCAAAATCAGTCAGCATTAAAATAATCTGACTGCAACTTTGAAGTGACTTGCAAACATGTCTATTAGGATGTGTTCATTATTAGGCCTAGAAATTTTGCTGTTGATACTACATCACATTAAAAATATTATCTCTTGCAAAACAAGATGTCAGTGAGAGAAAATGGTCAGGAGAAAAAAATTATTAATAACAAATTTATAACCAGACTATAAAACAAACATGCCAACTTCAAACAAAGAATTCCTCTGGCTGTTAATGTATTAAATATTAGATACCTAACTCACTTTAATCATTGAATAAAACAAAACTATGGAGAATACAGGATCACAATTTTGTTTAATAGCTGATCACTTATTTTTTAGGTTATAAATAACTTCGATCATTGCATACACTAAATACATAAAACACTTCCAAGGGCATCCCTTTAGGTAAAATACACAGATCAGAATTCAGTATGCACTTTGATATTTTAAAACATGAACAGAACATTGTTTAGAAAGACTTCAGTTCCGACTCATATGTAATGATGGGAACAACAGATGTCTCAGAAGTAACATACCAAATTCTAAATAAAAGTGTTCAGAAAGAGGGATCCTGCACTTGCATAAGGTGCTATGCTGCAGGACATCAATACAATAGAGGCCACGTATCTGTAGCTTGCAAGTGGTCACTGTCGAAGCAAAATTTCTCTTTGTGATGGCAAATACTAGCTGTTCATCTACCTACCTCTACTTAGAAAATTATAAAAGGTCAGATACAGTGCACTGAAAAAGTTACAAACACTGGGAAGGGGGAGGGGAAGATGTGGGGTGTTAAGTGTACCTTTCCTTTTTAAAATAAGGAACATGGAACTTGAAAGGACCACCTATATAATCTCCTATCTCAGGTATCACTTCATCCAATTATTCCACAAACTTCCTGGATTTCATCTTAGAACAACTTCCTTCTTTAGGTTACTTTTTGAGGCTGACTGTCCTAAAAATTTAGGAGTTTTTTTCTTCCTATTACCAGCCCCAATTTATTCATAGCAAATTAAATCATACTCTTCCTTCAGGTAATAGCATAAAAGCGTGATATTGATAAAAATCACGCTAACATGTCACAGCTTCCCGTATTTTCAGCAAATAGTTCAGACAACCCTAAAATCTTGTTCCTGCATGCTGGAGTTAAAAGTTCAACTCGATGACTGCAACAGATGTCTACCCACATCCTTAGATAACTGATTTGCCTGGTGCTGTCAGGGAAGTCTACAGATGCCTGACACAACATTGGAACTTTAAATATGCAAGAGCCTATATACCCAATCCAAGGCAAATGACTTTTACATGAATTCCATAGTAGAAGTTAATTAAATGGTTAAATAAATTAAATGTTTAAGTAAAGAAGAGAAAAGCTGACAGCTAATACAGCTTGTTCTTAGAGGTATTTTGTCCACATTTCTTTTTCTTCCAGATTTTGTTATAGTATTTTGTCTTTCACAATGACTTTAAAAACAGAAAAAATAAAGCAATTCACTGCATGCAGTGAAAAAAAAGGTTTGAAGCTTGCAGAACATCCTAAAGTTTAAAAGGCTATGACCTTAGCTTATAGTATTTTTAATTTCTATTATGTTTTTGACTCTGACTACTATTTTCACATCTGTAAAAGATTTTATTGGCAGCAACTGCATACAGCCATGAAAAGGGTTAACTAGCAGCACACAAAATGGGTATACTTTTTCCCAATGAAGACGCATGGTTACACCTTATAGTTCAACTACTTTTATTTTATGACCAGAATCTGTCTAGCCTTTCCAAAGGCAACCTTAAAATCTGGTTCTCCCAGCTCCCGAAAGACACACTCATTAATTAATCAAAGATCAATACTTTACTCACCAATGCTACTCAGAGAACTGCTGCTTTCAGAATCAGAAGGCATTATGGACAGCACACTGTAAGTAGACCCTAAAATCAGAAAAATAAAGACTTGATTATTTTTTCTTTTTCCTCTCCCCAAAGCAAGCTAACAATTTATTTTCCTGACATTACAGATGCCAAACACACTAAATTAGAGAGAATACACATCACTAATGCAAAAAAATCAAATAGGAAAAGTATAATTTGCAAATTAACATGGCACTGTGTGCTAAGTAGGAAATAATTTTGGATGAAATGGTAAAAACGAGTTCAGGAAAATACTGAAATACTACAATGGTTATTTCAGATACACTGAGAAGATTATGAGTAATACCTGTGACAGCAGTCAGAATCTGGTTTTTTGCTTATCTCATTACATGTACCAGCTCCTATTTCATTCTGTAACTGAGTCAATATTCTTATTCTAAACTTCCTTCAGACTTACAAATTTCACTTCACTACTAAAAAAAATTTGTTTTCATCCATTTTCAACTTTCAGTATCTGACCTTAAAAGAAACGATCTACAAAGCTCTCCGCCATTACTAACAACAGCAAGTTTTTTTATGTATTAATAAATCAATAGACAGAGGTGCCTTTTATTTTAGTTATTTTAGAAGTATGCTAGATTTAACTCACCAGAAGAACTAGAAAAACAGGTCCTACTTCAAAACACTGCAAACTAAAGAGCTCCACCATCCCCCACAAGTAGGAAAAACACCACAGTAAAGATAGGGAGTGATTATGTGCAAAAGTGATTTGGAATCTGGTCTGTTTCCACCACTAGCAAGGATGTGAAACCTGTCTTCAGCCAAGCTCAAAGACAGTTTCAATAGTATCAGGAACTGCCTTTCCTATAGTTCTCCTTCTTATGTTTCAATATTTGTTTCCTCGAGTCTCTTTGAAATTAAGAAATGAAAGCTGAAAAGCAGCATAAGGTTAAATGAATTGATCTACCTTTGGAATCAGTTAAATAAAGGACAGGCTGGAAAATAAGAAAGATGTCTTAGAGCTCACCTCCTCTGCTGCTTACCAGAAAAGACATGACATCTGCAACTACCATAGCATTAGATGAAGGAAAGACAGCATGTGGCAAAGTAAATTTACTAACAACACAGGCAGTAACAGCAAAGTGAATTAAAAAAAGCAAACACACTTAGGGCTCCATCTTCCACTAGTAAAAGTGCCATGGCCCCAACTTTAATGGGGTGTGTTTATTTATCCTGGCGAAGAATAATGGTCCCACATTTAATAAAAGGAGTGATGTCTAGGCAAAACTTAACTTCAACAAGTATTTGAACATAAGGAAAACTTCCTTCAAGCAAATCCTCTGGTTTTATTAGCAGATAGACACTGCAGAAAATAAGTATCAAAAAAGAACTGAATCTTGAAGTATACTGTTCAACCTGAAAATTCTCTGTGAAAAAATATTCAAAATATATTGGTTACAAATAATTCTAATTGATTGTACCTGATGTAAGTTTTTTGTTTTGTTCTGATTTTTACTAATATGTACAATAAGCATGTCACTGACACACTCGATTCAAGAAAAAAAGATCTGCTGTGAAGCAAACTTCATCAATGGAGACACATGACAACCCAGCAATGTTCTTCAAACATTAGCTCAGATTTGTAAATACGAGATCCAGTATGCAAAGCATGTTATCACAAGAAAACATACAACTGTGAAGAGAGCCATCATCTGACCCATTCATAATTCCTCACTTTTACAAACAAAACAGAATAAGATCATCTAGTAGCATTTGTCTGGTTTCCAAGGCTGTTTGTGGGCATGTTTTAGTTTGGTCTGTTTTCAAACTAACAGGATGCAATTCCATTATCTATAACATATGCCACCTTTGTCATCAGAAGTAGCGTCAATAAACATCAGAATCAATAATCAGAGGACTCTACATAGCTCCCACAATATTAACATTCATCTTTAGGTACTGAACTGATACACATCCATGGAATTCAATTCAGGCTAAAGCAGCATCGTACTTGACATACTCTGCTCAATCAAACTAGCAATACTTAAAAATGTTCCAAGACAGCATTTCCCCACTCTGTAAGATGACTCCTCACATAAATTAAAAGACAAGAAAAAAGGCACAAGCTAGTTTCTATAACCAAAGGCAGTAGAACACCCTGTTAATTCATGAGCTACACAATCACAATATTTTAATAAATCTGTTGCAAAACAACCACCACCCCTTGCTCTTAGCAAGTCTTTCACTTTATCTCAAATTTTGAAAATCTGCTGACAAGACTACTGAGCAATCATGTCAAATTGTACAAAAAAATATAATAATAAAAACCAGAACATAAAACCCAAGAAGAAGCCATGACTACTTTTTCAGGTTAATGTTTAAAGTGCTTCCCACCTAGGGGTTCACATGCCTTTCAACATACTTTTCCAAATATTTGTCTTTCATATTTCTGTACTAGTACTCACCTTGCATGCTAAAGACCCCCAGCTCAAAATCTTGCTACATTTGATTTCAATTCATTGACTTGTAAAAATTGCTGACATATACTTTAAGTTCAAAATTACACCTTGAAATTACAGAATTCTGAGAAACACAGTAGATACTAGTCATACTTAATTTAAAAAGAAGTGACCTGGAGTTTTTTTCTAGATACACATTTTTACACAGAGGAAAAAGAGCATAAGCATCCTATCTTAGCATTGGAGACTTGCTTCTGGGGCATTTTTTTTTTGCTCATCCAGATTTAAACTTTGGATCAGCTCCTGGCTGTACTAAACAGCTTTGGCAGAGCAGAGGGAGTTAGAACCTGCTCCAGTATACATTTCAGAATATTAAGAATCCCATTTCCTTCTATTTGCAACAATTACAGCAAGTCAAATTTCCTTAAGTTATTATTCTATTTATTAGTCAGATGGCAGGAAGACCACTTAAAAACTCACAGATTCAGGAAAGGTACTAGTTACTTAACCATGGAAGTCACCTCCAGGGACAGCAGAGGAACTGGACTCTAGTTGGCCTCCATCTTCCACACAACATCCACAGACACATGGTGATATATATTTTCCTTGTTAAGACAGACAATGAGAGGGATTGAGGGGGGTTGAGTAAGAGTTACATATCATCTAAGAAGGCATCAGCTGTCTAACCACGCAATTTCCTCATCAGCAATGCCAAATCCAGATTGATGGAATTAAATTATTAGCACAAAATTAAAACAGAACACTTATCTCTCTTTCTAACCTTTCTACTGTGAAGCATCTCATAACACTGGTTACCACCTGCACTTCAAGGAGAGACTAAAAAAGACAAGTCAGTTAATCTCAACGTAGTCTCCAAAACAAGCCTGTCCTTGGTACCTTCTGTAAGAAAGCAGCACAAAGGATCAAGTGAAATACCTTCTAGGACTAAATGCTAAATTACTGAATGACTTCAGAGAAAAAACACATTGTGTTCAAATTTCATTATGTGGAGATAAATTGAATGTCAGAATCACCATGGCTGCATATAACATCATCCTCTTCCATACAAATATGCGTATGCATGCAGGCTCTGCTCATGGCTCCAAAGAAGTGTATCCAGTGGCAAAATAAGACACAGGAACTCATCTTCCCAAAATTCACTGCACGTATGTTTTCAATTCACAATTCTTTTTTTCCCCAAAAAATGTGTATATTACTCTCAAATATTAAAAAAATAAAATTGTATAATTCAAGCAAAAGAAGGCTACTTCATTTTCCAATATTTGTTGTATTAACTAAATTACTTTGTAGGAATAAGAATAATTGCTCCCTCAGATACGCACCTTCAGCACAGGGCCAAAGAGGTAGATACTTCACACCCCGAAAATGAACCTGTTTCACTGTGTGAAGTACCAGGGTTTAATTAAAGGCGCATTAGTTTCATCTCACTAGGGAGTGCTCTGATCTTAGCTGCACAGCTCTCAGCATGTCACCCATCTTCAAGGGCTGTGATAAGATCTGCAGTATGGCTGACTCCTAAACTAAGCATGTTTCCTAACTAGGACCATGTAGGTCACTGCAGGACTTAGGAGCGATTGCCTGCACAGATTTTTTTCACTATACCTGTGCTTTTAAGGATGACAATAAACAACTCTCCATGCTCTCCTGCTGTGAATTTCCATTGTTAATTAAACGCCGCTCTTCCTCCTACCTCCTTTCCCAGAGCAATGACTGCTAGCTGTTTCAACTTCTTGTCAGCAAATGGTTTTTCTGATAGAGGTCCAGTGTACCAGATGAGACAGCAGCATGACAAACATTTGTTTATCCATATCTCCTTGCAAACTGATTTGGGCATGACTCCTACTTGCTGTGGGGGAGCGAAAGTTTTATTAAAACTGGAAATGACCTTGGTTACAATGTTCCCATTGCCTTTACAACAAATAAAACTGCCCAAGGACCTTAGGATCACATGGATTTGCCATGCTCTGTCTCAGAGGCTATTCTTTCCTTGGCAGCTTGTGCAGCCAGGTTTGTCAGAAACCGTAAGACATGGTAATTTCTAGCAAGTTGTGCTAAATTCTGACTTTATACAAAACCTTTAATTGGGTATTTATTTCAGATGTTTCAGCCATTTAACTTTTAAAGATATATACTCTATATGAGTAACTCCAAGAACAAAGGTACAAACTTAGCAGTAAAACGGCGTCATATCAGCAAAAGCTTGCTGTCTCTTACTCTACTGCTTTTAAACATGGCTTTATCACTATTCTGCACACCTACAGTTAATACTGTGCCCTGCAGCATAAACCCGTTTTACTTTTAGGACACCATGAAAACCAAATTAACACTAAACATTTTTTTAAATAATCAAGCAGCTAAAAATTTATAATTTTTATTTCGAAAATGCCTCAGCCTATAACAGTTTCACAGAGATAGTGTCAAAAAGTTTATTTTCCTTTTACAATGCAGAAAATGTTTTTACAACAACCTATTTATAAAATATTAAGATATTAATATGAAAAGCATGGGTTTGGAAAATATAGGTACTTTAGTGCTTAAGCCATCTTTCAATTCTAAGCAAGTAAGAATATATTCTTGTTATGGACAGAGTGCTTCACACATGAACAAGGACATTGGCACCTTTCTCCGTAACATTTAGTAAAAAACAATACTGGTGACAGAATTACAATCAGACTGATTCTGAATAAATATAACAATTTCTGTGTAGGATTAGATCCAGAAAAGTTAAGTAACCTGCTGGAGGCCAGAGACATCAGTAAAAAAGCCCTGAGGTCAGACGCTTAAGTTCCTAGCTGTCATTCGTACACTGAAGTAACATTTGATCTTCAGCTATTAAAAACAATAGACAAATATCTGTAAAAATACTATTTTCTTAGCAATGCCTGTTCAAAATACTTCAGAGTAGAATAAACCCACAGACTAATATTTCTAAATACGCATTCCTAAGTGTACCCTCTCTAGCAACTTCTACACTCATTGCTATAGATATTTAATTATTTATTTTTTTTTTAGCCAGAAAGCAATACAGTGAGTTATACTGAAAAGAATTTGCAACCTATCTGTAAGAGAAATCTAAGTCACTGGACTACTGTTGAGCATCTTACTGCAATGTGAATTATGCAAGGAAGAGGACAGTGTGCCTTCAATAAAAAAAGCAGAAAAGTGGCAGTGAGAAAGGTAAGAGGAAACGGCAAGAGATAAGAAAATGAGGTAGTTCATTTTCTCAATAATCTAATCACTTTATCATTAGGATGCACCTAGTGCTGTCCACATACTTCATTATGTGTTCTTTATTACCTGTTCTTGTTTACTGCATTTTGAGCATTGGGTCAAATCATCCTCTTTTAACAAAGCAGCACAGAAAAGATTAAAAATCTTTACAGATCTGAATTTGCATTTGATTCACAAAACACATGATGACAGTGCTTCAGCTGACAGCTTTCAAACTATTTTGCCCATGGATACAATGCTCTAATGCCTTAAAGACGTGGGACAGAAGCAATTTTTAAAAGCCAAATTATCATGAAGTTCTATTAGCAGGATAGCAGCTATTACCAACTGGAACTGGCAGCAAAGAGCTACAAAAACTTACAACTCCTTAAAAAAACCTGAACAAACCCACACCCAAGTTTATCAGGTCAGCAAGAAACAATGCCCTTTGCTACCTTCCAATCCTTCACTTGTCATTGCCATTTGTAAAATGACTACTTTAAGTCTTGCACTCTGCGAAACCACATCAGAAGTGATTAAACATATCTGCTGCAGCAGAAGGACCAAAGATGCAATCGTAACTGCTGTTGCTATTTACTTATTCAAAAAGTCCAGCAGCAATCCAGGTTCTGAACTAGAAACAACTGCTTTACTTTCGTCTTCTTGCTTTTTGACTGGCATGGCTGTTAACTCTACTTTAGTGAGCGCATTTTGTCCTGACAAGTCATTTGTCTCCAACACTCTATTTCAGTCGAGGAGAACTGCAAAAGCAAACGACTGTGCCCTCCCCTTACAGCCGTGAATTTCCATTAGGTAGAGCAGTGAGATGGGTGACCATTATTCAACAGTTATTTTAAGGCTAACAGCAACATATCTAGCTACTATGAAAATATCGGCATGCAAACTTCTATTACTCAGATTTTGGCAAAGGAACAACTTTCAGTTTACAGAGCTGCACAGACTGCTTTCACTGCTAACTTTCTTGCAAGAGAAGGGCATACTTTGGTAGGCTGACACTCAAAAGACAGAGAAAATAACTGGCTTCAGATTCTTTAACCTCAGCATTCAGTGCAGATAGGAAAAAGCTGCATTCAAAGCCAGGCCTTAGCAAAACTGCCATGCAGGTAGGTGAAACAGGTTGTCACATTTCAGATCATATGGATGATAAAGGTTGTCCCTGTACTATTATCAATACAGCAGTGTCATCTTCTGTTTCACACAATGTGATATTACAGCTGACTACCTTTTCAAACAAATGCAGAAATAATTTTTATGAATTATTTTTAATATAGCTCCTTTAATAATGCCAGTTAACCTATTCAGGGAAAAAATATTCTGTTTTACTGGTAAAATGTCCAGTGTATCCATCAATTTTTTCTCGCTTCTGGCCATCAGGAACATTACATTTGTTTGCTGCATTACCTATGATAAGCCAAAGAAGAAAAAAAAAAACCAAAACCCAAAACATAATAGCACTTTAACAAGCTTCCTGCAATCTCAAACTCTCTCTCTCAAAGTTATCTTCTTAATCTACATTACTCACTAAATTACGCATAAAATGATACAATTACTTTTGTTTATTAAGGTAGAGAGATGTAAATTTTCATTAAACCTCCCAGGTGACTAAAACACCTTACAGGATGTTCACCAATCCCTTTCCCTCTAGGAAAAGAAATCTAGGGCCTAAATCTACTTGGCAGGCATATGCTCCTTCAGTAATCTATGCGCATGGTCTTCAGGAAAATGGCATTCTGACCCTTCACTGGATATTCCAGGTACTGCTGAAAGGCCCAAGGCTTGTCCAGCTGGGCAGTCGCCACAAAGCAGCAGGCCTTCATGGACCCATATAATCTTTGTCCCTACAGTAATCAATGAGATGCCATCTCCAACGGAGAGCAGCTACAAATTGTTCTTCCTGTACATACATGGCAGTGAGAGACAGTGGCATACCACCTACCTACGTAGCCCACCCAGGGAGCAGCTGTAAACTTCACTTCTTGTTCCATGTATCAGTGCTCAAAGTCCATCCCAATTCTGACTGCTCTGACACCTAGCCTGCTCCTAGCTGCCTATTCATCAGCACTGTCCAAATATACTGCGGTAATTTGAGTTCTACAATGGTTCTCATCTGCCCTGTATCTGAAGAGACTGGTTTTGATCTGTCAGACATTTTAAAAATGTTGTTTTCAAGGCCACTACTCAGTCTTTCTCATCCATTTTCTGAGTTTTATTGCCCATTATAGTGGGGATAACAAGTTAAAACATCTTGGCATGTATGTTAAGGAACTGTCCAAGTACATTTCTCTTTCTATGAATGGTCTCTATCCACAAGAACTCACACTTCAAACCCAGTTAACCTGATATTGACTACTAGAGCTCTTCTAGGCTGTAAATGTACGGTATGCGAAGAGCTAGCCAGGCAGCTCGATGCACTGCCACTGAAGAAGCTGAGATACAATCTGGACTCCCCCTAGGCCATGACTGGAGGGTGGTATTGCTCACTACAACTGAAGGTAAAAGCTGAATTGGGAAATATGGTACTTTGTGTCCAGAAAAGGCCATCCAAACCCCCTGTAATGCTGGGGTACAAAATATTTAAGAAATAGTATTCCTGAATACCTTCAAATCTCCTTACTAGCTTCTTTTAACCCCAGATAATAATATATTCATATCTGTCTTTCCCAGCATGCCAGCAGGTTCTTAAAGTCTGGAGAAAGACTTGCTGGTTGTCCATTTTGTTACACAGTCCTCCTTCCAGGGAAAGCTTACTTTGCAACATTATTTCCTTATCTGGGGACAATTCTTTACATCAAGCTATATTCCATAAGCTTTGCAAGTAATCTGACTGAGATTTCTGGAGGATGACAATGTCTGCCATTTGCAACTAACCCTAGAAGATTTAAGTGAAAGGAAATTATGTTAATAAAAACCCCACAAGCTATGCAATCAAAAGAACGAAACTGTTGCAGGACGAAAGTGGTAAATACTAGATCCCAACAAACCCATTTTCAATCAGCAACAGTTGTCTTACTAAATCTGCAGCGGTGACAATTAAGAAATTTGAACATCATTTAGTTTACACAGATATACATAGAACTCTGCAGCATATTATTTCACCCAATAATTGTAGACTTAGGTAATATAAATGGCAAACTAAAATTTGAAAACTAGCATCTACTTTACAACTAAGTGCTATATTTAAAATTTAATTTTAATTTTGGAATGATATCAAAGTAACCACCTAATTATGTCTGTAAAGAGGCCATGCCATAAAAAAACCTACATGGAAGAACAAAGGGAAAAGCAACTACAGGTATTTTAAACCCCAGACATCCAAAAGGCTAGAAATCTACCAGGTAACAAGGAAAACAAGCAGCAGCTCCTCAAGATTAGCCTCTTAATGCACCCTGTCCTTTCATTAATTCCCTGTATCTTGCAATCAGATTATTTCCTCTGCAGGAGCAGCTGGGGGCACTCCTGGAAAAGTGGGGGACAAGAGCGTCCACCACGTGCCTAACCCAAGTTTCTTCTTAGCAATTCAAACTTCACCCACAACAAACAAGCATTACGTTTCAAACTGGTTTTTAGGACAAGTCATCAAGAACATACACCTTATATCCATCCATAACACAGTCTAAATACAAGAACTGATTGGCTTCAATGATAATGGTACAGTTAAAGCCACACAGCTTTCCTACTCTGCACAGATTTTTAAACAAGGACAAAGCTGACTCTTGCACAGCAGCAGAACTAGGCACACAAGGAAGAAAGCATCTCAACACAAGCACAACCATGATCACACCAAAAGGCTGTGCTATTTACAGTTCAGGAAAAAAACAAAACAAAACAAACCAGACATGTTTAGGCCAGTCCTTTGTGACTCCAAGCAGACAAGTAACATACCAAAGTCCAAAGGCTTTTTTTTTTCCCTCTCCTCATACTATCTGCCTTATCTAAACTTGCCCACATACAATTTAATCTTGTGAAGCTACCTTCTCTGAATATCCTTCCAATTTCTACTGCCTTAGAATATTAACAGGAACCAAACTTATTTTTGTAACAAGTAATAGAACAAAGTAATTATAATACTCTTCCCAAAAACCAGCCCGTTACGAGTCAAGAACTAAACCTGCAACTGATTGAAAAAGTTAAGGTTACATATATGCCGTTCTCTACATTAAATGCTATAAATAATGTAATTATCAGCCTGTTGTTTCTAGCCTGAACTGCCACTTTTCCTAAAACTTACAAACCAGATCACATCTACTGCTCATAAGCACTGCAAGAGACGTATCAACACAACCATTCGAACTTGAACTATGGGGGAGTCAATAACACACCTTTGAAATTCAATTGGTGTTACAAGATTTGACTTTTTCAAACCATGCACCTCTAGATAAAGTGATCCACTTGGCATGAAACCTGGGTTAATGCTCAAGTAACCTACTTTCAACCTTGAAGGGAGATGCATATTCCCCAGATAAGCCCTAAAAGATGAATTCTCCTTATGCTGCTTTTCATAGGGTGCTTCAATATTCAGCCTCTAAGCAAGCTCCCTGCAGGAAAAAGAACACGGGGGGGGGGGGAATCCAAAAAGCATCCTGAGATAGTTTCACTAAGGTATGTCACATGAAGAGCTTTAAACTCAACTTTGTTGTTTTGTCACAATAGAAAAAACTACATGCACTTTCATACAGAATACAGCTCATATCCAAGCTTCTTTCTGTTTAAACTGATTATTATTTGAAATGGTAATAGGAAAGACGTATTTAAGCTGAACCATTGAATCTCAGATTTCCTGCCTCTTTGGCAAGTTTACTTTTTTTCCCCAACACTCTATTTATGAAAGCAAAAGTAAGGAAGAATAGAACATACAGCTCCCCCCCCCCCAAGTGCTGTAAAGCAGGAAACCCTGCTGCCAGCAGTAATTCCATATTAAATACATATATTAAAAACATATATTTATTCAGGTAAGTCCCTTATAAAAGGTAAGTCTCTGTTACCTACAGACTTCAGGCCTGAGTTCTCTTCAAGACATCTGCAATTACAGGAAGGTCATCAAAACTGTGTGAATGCTACTAGCACACAGCAAGTGCCACAGACAAAAGAAATGTTGAATCCACAACAAAGAGACTGAGACTCCTCTCTAAATCTGGACAAATTGAAGCTAACATTTTGTCTGCGTCTAACCAGGATCTTTCCAGAAACATACAAGTTTTCACAAAGGTAATAACCAAACAACTTCTGAAAGTTCCAAGCACTGATATGACCTCAGAAGAGGGGGTGGAGAAGGCAACAGTATCAACTAAAAATATATTTGAACCATAGACTGTACTTTTTCAGAAGACAAACAGAGATATAAAGAAGAAACCACACCTACGCCCTCATTTAAACAACGTAATTAAGTATGTCCTTAAGTGCTCTGCTTTACTGAGTGATTATGCCAGAAGTCTATTACCTATGAGCTATTTACAAAAATAATTTGTTGCAGAAATCCCCAGGGGTAACCTTCATGCCTCTTCTGGTTACAGCTGCACCACCCACAGGAATTTTTCATCCCCCACAAGAGTAACCTTCGGCTGTGATAATGGCAGAAACAGGCTGATCACCACCCCCCCTGGCACAGGCACTGCCAGAGTGCATGCGAGCAGACTGCTCCCTGGCACACACAAAGAATAAGTTGCTTAAGCTTCCTAATGACAACATAAGCAACTAAATACAACAAAAAGACATCTTCCTCATGTACCAGGATGCTGCTGCATACAAATGTTCACTCTACCTGGAGGCTAAAAGCAGAGAATGCTTGGAAAAAAACAAAATCATCCAGAAGCAATAATGGCATGCATTCCTCTCCCCCTCCTGTTTGCCCCTTCTCTGAAGGACATGAATGCTGCTATTTTTCCTTCTTTCATGGACAGGGCAAGGGAAGACAGCATCAGCTTCCACTGAGGCTTGACAAGAGTAGCGAAGCAGTCCTGCACAGTGCTTTGCAGCGCTGAAGGGATTTGCCTCCTTAGCACAGATATTCCTAGGGCCTCCTTCTTCCAGCTTCATCTTTTACCTTGAATTCCTTGATGACAGACCCTGCTTGGAAACTAAATCTATTTCAGAGTCTAGAAAGACTTTTTTTCTACATAGAAAGAGTGTCAATATGCTATATGGACTTTTTATACTTTTTGAAGGTTATTTTGGGAGAAAGCAGCTACTGCAACTCTAGCAAATCACAGAGTGGCTAATGGCTTTAAAATGGCTTAGCTATGACCTTCTAAGCCAAGCAAGCAACTGCAGCAAGCATACAAACAATAAATGGGAACTTGAGGTACTAGTGACAGTCAGGCAGATCTTAGTAGGGGAGGATTTTTATAAGGCAAATATTCACCATAGGATCAATTATAAGGAAGAAAAAAATGACTGCAATACAGGCAGCCAAATAGTATCAGCTCCATCAATTCTGGAAAAAGCTTTAAAGCTTGCTGCACTGACGAAGTATCTACAGAAGACTCAAATCATACCCTTATCAGGAAGCTGTAGCATTAGCATTACATGACAGTACATATTCAGCTTAATGGAGTGCAACAGACATCCCTGGAGTCTGCAGAAGAGACACAGGCTAAAGAGTCAGCAAATGCATTCAATGTCTAGCATGCTACTCAAATGGAAATATAATGCTCTAGCCCACTAAGTGACAGAAGAGAAGACAGAAGAATCAAGAGTACAACACTCAAGAAGTAGAACATGGCATACTGAACAGCACAAGCTAGGGCTGTTGAGGGAAGAAAGAGTGGCCTCCCACCTGAGAGGGTTGACTAACCCAATACAAGTCAAGACCTGCCTGCTTGGAAAGTTGCCTGCCTGTCAGAGCTGTGATTTTCCCTTAACTTTCTCTCACCTACATCTGGGAGTAGAAGAGCATATGAGGATGCTACCTCCCCATCAGCTCCGCTTGTCAGGCATGAAGGTTGAGTGAGGACAACTTTAACATTCAGGTTCAGCTACTGATGCCAGCAGAGACATGCCTTAAATAAGCACGCCAGGTGTTCCAGAGAAGCAGACAGACTGCGTAACACTTTGCAACCTCCTCATTTAACCATGTAAACATCCACATTTTACTGCTCCCACATCAGCAACAGGAAAGGCAGTAAAAACTGCGCCTCTGTATGTAGCCTTGACACTGGCTTTGTTGTGTAGGCTTAACAGCAGGCTTTGACACCTCTTCTCCACTTCTAGGCTTCAGTGAATCAGCCTTCCTCCTTGAGCAGGTTCTGAAGATACTGCAGATGTTCCTAAAGGAGATGGTGTCACCAAGAGCAGCTGCCATCAGGATCAAATGTTTCATCTTGTTTCCCATCTCAGGAGTAGCCATGAGAGCAAAAGAGAGGTCAAGGGTGTGCAGAGGACAGGAGAAGCATCAGAACAGCAGTGGATTTAAAACAAAAACAAAACAAGGCAGGATGGAGGGTGGAGAAGACACACGCATTGCATCCATTGTTTTCCTTGCATATACATGTCTTTCAGTACGGAACACTGACATACAGTTAAGCGTTGATTAAATTATAATCAAAACCATGCAATTCTTGTACAGACAGAAAAGGCTTCCTCTCAAATAAAACCGAAAGACCGAAATTGAAATGAGTAAGTGTGCTACTGTACCCATAACCACCAAATGTTTGCAGCACTTTACAATAAAGATAAAATGCAACTAGGCTCTAATATGAAAAGTGCTTATGAAATGACTGTATGAACACAGGTTGAGATGGATCACTGTTTAGAAGCTCAAGATTAAAATCTACAGTCACAAATTACAGCAATCTTTGATACTGCAACTCTTTTCTATAACAGATTTTCAGCATTTTTTTTACTTATTATCATATAGCACTGCACCATCTCTTGTCACCGAAGTACTTTTATTCTGTATTTCCACTAGATAAATCAAGAATATTCAAGATACTTAAATTACAAACAACCAGGTTAGATTCAATTACAATTTTGCCACATCCGTATGTTCTTACGTTGCTGTGGAATTTTAATGTTAAGAATACATGGTTTAAAAAAAAAAAAAAAAGGAAATTTGGTTGTATAAATTGAAATACGGGAAAGCAATTGGTGAAATGGACCTCAACTCAACAGTTTTGTCTCTTCTAATCATACTACAAACCACAAGTTCCTCTAGTGAAATACTGTATCTTCTCTCTGCTTTGGTAGTATCTTCCAAAAACTGGTATTTTCAATATATTAGACAGTTTGTCAGAAACAAATGTGAAGATTAGCTTTGATCTATTAGAAAGTGGTTCACATTTCAAAATCCACAATGCAACAAACCCCAAAAGGGTTTTAATTTGTAAGGAAACATATAACCATCTCTTTTCTTTCATAAACAACATCAGTGGAAAACTTCACAGAAAAATTTAAACTCTTTGACTGAAAAGAAGGCTGATAGCATGTAGCTCTTTTTATCATGGCTTTCCCTTCTTGTGCTATACTTTATCCTGCTGGGAAAACTAATCCTGCAACTTTTCACTTGAAGGGCTGAATTTGCTTTATAATTAGTGATGCTTATGCCAATTCTGTTTTACTTAAAATGCAGAGAAACTTCCAGAAATATTTAATAAAATCAGCGCTTAAAAATTAAATGCACAGAAAGGAGCTAATTGGGAAGAAAAAAAAAAAAACTGAAAAAGAAATCCAAGCTACTGTAGAGATTCTAGAAAGAAAAGGAAAAAAAAAAAAAAAAGAAAAAAAAAAAGAAAACTTGTTTCCAACCAGAGGAAACATTTAAGTGTTTACAGACCTTTCAGACAGGTCTGCACTTTTTTGTTCAGGGACAAATTCAGATCTTCATGCTACTAGCCTCCACATAAGAACAATGAGATAAACCAGCAAAATTTAATCCAGAAAACACTCTTATTTTTTAGCACATTTTCTGTATCTAGTAATGTATCCTGACAGGTGTGAATTTGAAGGTTGGTCATACTCATTTATAAGTTTCATAAAGTATGCTCTTCTCCATTCCTTAGACAAATTATCAGAGGGAAGGAGCTCAGTCCACAAATGTAAATTAACACTTGGGAAAACAAACAAAACCTCACACAAATCCTCTCCACCCACACAACTAGAGTTGCCTATCACAGTCCCCTGCCCTAAAAACAAGTACAAGCATCAGAGTCCTACAATATAATACATGATACAATAAAGTTGCTACCTTCAGGTAGACTCTTAGGAAAAAGGAGAGCGTAAATTAAGGGAGAGTTGCTAATTTCTCCACCCTGCCTACGCAGATTCCCTGTGCTACCCGACCTCTTCACCAAAAAATGAAGCTGGTGACCTGCCACCAGCTCCACACATATTACACACAGGAGCTGATTGTTCAGTCTTTGCAACTATCCAAGATAAAGTGAGCAGAAGCATCCTCCCAGGCATATAGGACAGGCTCTACAATTCAAAACTGAGCTCAAGTTGTACCCAAAAGAGACCTGGAATCTGTTTCATTGTAAAAACATCAAAAGTTTCCCTATCAAAAAGCACAGCCTCAAGGGCTTTTTGGTGATGACATCCAGAAGCACGTATGATGTGGAAATGGAAGCCATCAAGAAGGTTCTGAAAAATTACATCCTGGATATCTGCACTACTATGGCCCTTTGGGTATGTGAGCAACATCACTGTATTGGAAATCTTTGTTAGGGAAGTATGTTTTATTAAACAAGACAAAAAAATCGTCCTGTCTACTTACAGCACTTACCTCCCTCCTGCTACTTTTACGCTGAACACCATAAGCATTCTTAAAAGTGAAAACAGTAAGCACTACTATTAATCACATCATGTTTGGACACAGTAGATCAGCATCATTTTGTTTTCAAGAGGAGAGGATTCAAATCATAACTTACGTGCTTTCAAAATGGAATCTCCTTGGTTCCTCAGCTCAACATATACAGAGAAAATATTTGCACAGATGAAATTATCAGCCACTGATACGTGCCTGCATGGCAGCTAAATGCTCTGCGGCCAATGAGGTTCAGAAATCATCAGAAACACGTTGACAGATTTGGACTTGGGATGATTTCTCGCACACAAGTAATCACACATTAATCGCCTACGCAAAGTAACAGCAAATATAAATAAAAGCAACATGCAGCAAGTAAGTAGAAGTGATAAGGGGCAAATAAAGAGCACAGAAGACTCAGTATTTCAAAGAAATGCCGTAAACAGACATTCAAATAGAAAGACTATAGATGAAACAACTGGGCCATCATGTTTTACTAGCACATTTAGAGAGGCTTGCCCCTCACATTTAGAGAAGTTGCCCTTTTGTGTTCTTAAAAGTACAGTGGACCTTACAAACCATTCCCCTTCCATCACATAGGGAAGAAAAACAATTAGTGAAATTAGTAGAAACAGGGTAAAGAAATCCAAACTGGCATCAGCAAAGTTATTCTTGGTCCATTAGGATACTGGAATACGATGGAAAGAGGCAACTACGCTCCTTCTTGTTCCCCCAGTAGGAGAAAATCCTATGACGTGATAGGAAATTCTCACCTGTTGAGGGGCAACATCAATGTCAACACATTCTTCAGTGTTGCGCTCCGTATGCTAAACTTCCAGGGCACCTGAAGGAGCATCTTGTGTCCCTGTGACTAGAAGGTATAAACACAGATAGACTCAACTGTTGTGAACTTTGTGCAAGGAATGAGAGTAAGAGGGGTAAGTGGGGAGGTTTTTTCAATGGTGCACTCTAAACTGTGTTACGGTACAAGAGCTCTCCTGCCACTGTGACCGCTGATCTCATCATGACAGCTCAGCCTGAAACAGTTCTCAGTTTCACATATCCACAACAAGAAGCAGATACAGTACTAGAAAAATATGGAAAATATATCACGGACATGTAAGACAATAAATCTCTAAATGGGTGACATTTTTTCTGTGCGCTTTGTTATTATGCTAACACATACTAAGTTAAAACCTAGACAGTAAAACACCAATTTGAAACCCAGAAATTAATGTTGGCACATGGTCTTCATCCCACTAAAAAAAAATTTCAGCAACCTCGAAGCAAAAAATATGTGGATTGTACAGTCTACAATTACAATTTAGCATGCCTATACTTTCCACAGGTGTAGTCAAGTGACATCGAAGCTGTTACAGCATGTTTTAAGACGAGTAAGATGCACGAACCAGAAATGCTAAAGAACAAACCACAACTTTTGTTTTAAAATGTACTGCTGCTTCTGTGTTTAGCTGTGAATGGCAGGAAAGCTGACAGCATGGCTTGTATACACACAGAAAACTGGAGTGTTAAAGCCTGCTATTCTACCAAGACAGAAGCTCCTGTATGGCACTATTTTGGTTGTTAAAAAAGCAGGCCTAGATAACTGTGCTTGCTGTCTAAATAAAAATACTACAGATGAATGGGTGTAGCAAAAATTTTATAAGAAGGAGCACTCAGAGTGCTTTTAAACTGCTGGAGAAAGGGCTAAAACTGAGAATCTGGAGAAGCCTGAGCTACAGCTGAAGCCAAAGTTTGTTTGTCTTGATATTCCTGTCTGCTCAGACAGCAATTAGTGCCACCCAAGGGGGTGCAATTGCCACTTACTAGACTAAAAGACAAATGTATCTTGTAACATTTCATCTTTTACCAAATCCATGAACAGAATATACCAAACTATAGAAAAAGCTAAGTTTATTTTCCATATAAGATGCACATCTTACAAGTGCCATGTTGGTGAAGCAAACAGTAAAGGCATTCTTCGCACTGTCCCACGACCCTGTCCCTACATTTGCCTGTGGACTGAAAAAGAAGCTGCTGACTGTTCAAATCTTAGTCTCCACACAGAGGTGACTGTGGTCCCCATTCTGCTTATTTTCCCTCAAAACAGCCGCAAGATTTCTTTATGACCTGCAGGAGGCATACTGCCATCTCTGCAAAGCCACATCAGAAGACAACCTTCTGCGCACCACCTAACTCTTTTCACCCTCAGTAACTCTGTGTGTGGAATAGGAAGCTGATATACAGGGTTAAACACAATTTGTCTTTTAAAAACTTAGAACCATGTTAATTTATTGCTATTTGCTCCTTCTGAAATCCTTTGCCACTACTGAAATATTACACTACTGCAGAAGTAAAAGGACCTAGAATGGGTAGTATTTAGGTTTCATATCTTCATTAAATAATGCTTAAACATAATCTCCATATGAAGGTCTTGCAGTGCTATTCGTTACAGATGTACCTAACAACCCATGTCTGTGAGTAGGCACAAAAAAGCTCTGGAAAATGTTTCAACATCAGCTACACATCTCACTTTTCTCATTGAAAGTATTTTTTAAAATAAGCTTAATTATGAACAAGAGTTTCATAAAAACCAAAAGCTCCAAACTACAGCCACACTTATGCCTTCAATCAACCAGGTCTTCTAGACCTGGCAAGTTTCAGAACAGATGCTTTCAGCTGTGCCTCCTTTGACACACACTGTGCAGAACCAACACTGAGATGGTAAGTTAACTTCCACAGGAAAAACTATGCATTAATGCCCCTCACTCTGTCCAAAATATAAGCTGTAGCATATCCAGAACACAGCAATTTCCACTGATTCCACAGCAGCAAACTCAGGACTTCATTATATACAAGAAAAACTACCAATACAAAACCTCCAGTAGGCTCTCCAGGAAAAGTTACAAGACCTTTAAAGCAAAGAATGAAAAAAAAAAAAAAAAAAAAAAAAGGGAGGTGGAGGGAAAGGGGAGATGTAGAAATGAAAACATCATGTGTGAGGATGGTGACTAGCAAGACCTCCCTTTACACAGAAGTCACTTGTAGAAAGCCCTACTTATCAAAAGTCAGGTTTGTAACTCCTTGTTTTCTCCAGTCTCAGCTGCTAGTAAGACTATACCCTCTACACATGACTATCAATGGAGGAAAGTATAAATTGACAAATCACACTTGCACATCCAGAATTTTACCATGACACGTAGGAGGACCTTTTCCTTCTATCAAGCTATGATTTTGGCATGAGAGACATTCATACCAGTGACGTTCTTGAATTTTCTTCAACAAGCAGTTTTAACTATTGCCAATCTACCACCAGAAACCATTTAACAGTTTGTCTCTAGAAAAGCTGACTGCGTGGAAACCAACGTAAGATCTGAAAAGATATGTAACAGGAGTGCCTGCTGCAGGTTCTGTACAAAGCGAAAAAAGTAGTACGGCTCAGGAAGAAATTACTCTATAGAACATATATGGTGGGAAGGGGGAGGACACAGGTGAAAAAACAAACAGAAGAATTCTCATGGCTTTTAATTAGTCTTCAAATACCCACAGGAAGGTCAGTGGTTGGGACTTCAGCGGAAGAGCTTCTCATGCTACTGAACACTGAAAGAGGGAAGTGGATTAAGCCACTGTCACAATCAAACCACAAGAAAACCCTGATTTTGGTCTTAGAATGCTTTGCTTCTCCACGCTGCACAACTCTCACTAAGAACCATACAAGGTAACGGCTGGATTGGACATCAGACTCCTTGTAAAAATGTTTCTTCTCTTTGACAGAACTTTGGCAATTTATTTCAATTAGGTTTTGTGTGTAAACAGAAACTGTCTGTATTTAAGAGCCAAACAACTGTAAAGAATGGCTGAAATCCATCAGTCCACTGTTCAAATCAATACTATAACCAAATCCCTCAGAGAGCAGCATAAATGAACTATAAAAGACAAGAAGAAAAACAAAGCAAAACAAAACACATTACCACAAATTTCTTTGGTTCTTTTTCCATTTCTTTTCCAAAACTAAGCAGAAAGCCAAAAGAACAGCCAACAAAGAGCCCACAAAGCTACTCAGCACCGATGCAACCACTCAACTTTTCAATACCTTTCAGTGCAGCTTTACAGTAATGCATTCCTGCTTCTGCTCTCTTCCAGAAGCTCATCTTCTGTCTCAACACCAAAGACTACAGGTTGATCATAGAGATGGTATCTCATATATGCTGCTTCCAAGCCCTCCCAACCCAGCAAAGCTGCGTCATCATCACGTTGCCGCTGTCTTCCTCACCAAGTCTGTGGTCCACAAACAGGTCTCTGATTGACGCCAGACAAGTGTGCTTCATAACCATAGTCATTATCACCTGGTTTCAAATGCTGCCTGATTAACTGCTTTTTTTCTTTTATTTTTTTTTAACTATGTTATAGCAATATTTGTTACACTCCAGCATTGCTTTTGGAATGAGTGAGACCAGCAAGCAAGTGCTCATAGAATGGAATAAACCTTTAGTTTGGGTTAATACAAGCTTGGCAGAACAAAACCTGAGAATAACAACCAAAAAACATAGGGAAATGTTAGGAGCAATCACACCTCTTTTTCAAACACTAAGCATGGACCAACATGTATTCTTTGTATCAAACTGCTGAGCTTAGTCCCTGTGATCTGAAATTATAAGTTAATGCTGCAGGGTGGCAGGGAGGCCAAACAAATTATAGTTATGTACACTGAACAACCAAGTATTACTGGTACTGCATTAGTCAAACTGCAGAATGTATTTATATTAAAAGTGGTAAGAAGATATAAAATCAACACTAATCCTAGGACCAGTGCCTGAATAAATGCAACATGCATTTGTGTTAACCTGCCAAGCCAGATTCACAATAGATGCTAAACAGTTAAATAGCACCTAACTACTTTTTCAAGTGGCTGTTTATAAATATTACAGCTGCACTTTTAAACAAAAATGAGGTCAAATCCGTCTCAAGAGAACTGGGAGTTGTCATGCAAAGATTACATTAAACATGTTGTACTTTCTTGAATGCGGGGTTTGTTACAATATGTCACTTAACTTTGCTTCCTCAACTTTATTCTGGCTATGAGGCCCTTAGTGACAGGGTTTAGTGGTGGTAATGACTGGCCTTGATCTTATAGGTGTTTTCCAACCTATCTGATTCCATGATTCTGTGTCTTTCATGCGAATCAGTTTAGATACAGTTTCAAAATACTCCATGCGCGTCCCGGCATGGCAATATTCTCATAAAGCAACATCTCTGAAACAACCCAAATTACTGGTTTTCCACATCCTTGGGATCATAAGAGAATGTGCATTTATCAAAATCTTTTTAGCATTTTATTCTTGACACCAGGACATTTATCCACACAGGTCTGGAGAAGGTATCCTAAAATTAGTTTCAACTGTAAATGAGTAGAAGTCTTCTTTGTCGAAGAGTTGCTGAAGAGAAGCAGTAAAAAAAAAAGAAAAAGATGAAAAAAAAGGAAAAAAAAAAAGAAAAGGAAAAAACCCAAACCTCCTAGTAACCTTTTAGAAGAAACATCACTAGTATAAGCTAAAACATAAGCAGAATACCAGCGAGAAGACAGACTGAAAAGTCTAAGACTGCTAACCCACACAGGTACCCAGGAAATACTGTCACACTTCAGGTACTACAAGCCATGCATATAGCACAGAGCAGATGCCTTCACAGCCAAAACCAAACAAAACACCATAGATATCCCCTGGACTTTGTGCTACTAGTGGAAACATAACCCAAGCTGCACACTTTACTGAAGCACAAGTCACCAGGAGGCTGGCCAGCAGGTTCCTCAGTCCTGAAGCAGCACAATGAGCCCAGCACACTACAAAAGGCTGTTGTTCTAAGCCAGCATCAAGGCGGCAGCTGAACCAGTTGGCCCAGTACCCACCCTACCATGATCTGTGGGACATCAAAGGCTGGCGGTGACCTGAGCAGACAATTAGGATGTGTTGGCGTAGAGTTCTAAGAGGTCACTCATAAACGAATTTTTACTACAGTAGAACCTCTCTATAAAGCAGTATTATTGGCTTCTTTGCAAAACTAGTTTTCAGATTTTCCCTGAAACATAGAGAAATAACTGCAACACTGTTTTGTTTCGTTTTGGGTTTTTTTTCCTGTGTAGAGCTTACTGCAAAATTGAAGTACAATTCTTAAGTCGAGCTAAGTAGCTTTAACATAGGTACAATGTAATTTTAGCTTGTAAAGGACAGGCACCATGGCTCTTTCCCTTAAGTATCCAGGCACCCATGTTAACTGAGACACTAATGAGAGGTGGGGGAAGCTGCTGTGGAGTTATTAGCAAAGCCAAAAATCACACCCTGTTGCTGAAGACATTCAAGCTGCCCCAGTAAAGTGCAACATTCCCTTCAAAAAGTATAAACAGCACAAAATAAAGCTGCTTAGTTTTGTACACAGGCTACAAAGAACAATTCAAGATGCACTTCCTTACAAATACAGTTGTGCTTTCTTCCCTGTTAAAGAGATCACTAGTGTCAACGCCATTTATCCCACCACACAGCACTGCCCTTCCCATCAGTCCAAATCCCATGGTGCTGTCCTAGAAGGTTTATTTCCTCTCCTGGTAACACTGCTCCACAAAACACTACTTAATTTTTTAACCACCAGTTCTAAACGCATGTGCAAAACTAGTGAAGACAGATCTGAAGCATGCAAAATTAGGGGCAAGATGTCAAGACACCTCTATACTACACCAGTTTTTTCATCAACTAAAGACAAAATGTTCTTTGATGATCCAGAAGTAAAAAAATCAGATCAGATTTCTTACTTCTTCACCAACATTTAGCATGGCTCCAGTAAGGCTAAAGATCACTCACTAATCAGAGATTAGCATGAGTCCCCTACTCTGAACAGTCGCAGAATCAACTCACAGAGTCTTAGGGCAGAACTTAAAGCAACCCTGCACTGGAGAGTTCAGTGACCAGCGCTGGCCAGCTGTAAAACACCCAGAACATCACTGTTAATTGGCTTTATTTTAGTTCTGCGGCAAAATGCAGACCTTGTGTAGATAGCTACCGAATGGCAAAAAACATAAGAACCTGGTGTTATGAATGACATTAATAAATAAATAAATAAATAAATAGGAAAACAAAGCTGCTAACACAATCTGTATACAAAGCCGCATGATCTCATTTTCAAAATGTACACTGTGCCTTGGGTATAAAGCAACTTGATTTTCTTTATTTTTAAGGGAACTTTAGAAATTATCTCATAATTCAGGTGCTTAATAAAAAGTTTTGAAGAAAAATAGAAAAACCCATAGGTTCTTAAATTATTTTCATGCTTTTACTTCAGTTTAGACCATCCCCCTGTAGTACCTCCAGTAGGAGGAAGGAAGCACCAAGCTAAGGCATTTAACTTTCAAACGCTACCAAACAAACTGAAACACAACTGAAAACATGAGAAAGCAAATTTTGCTTGCAAATTACCATATCGAAAACTCAGGCACCAGTTTAACAACATTAGGGCCATGCTTAATCATCTTAACTCACGCAACCAGCAATATCACTATAAAGCCCAGAAGAGGAAGTGCCCCCTTCTTAAAAGGAGTGTATATGCTCATGTACCTTGTTTAACTGAAATGAACCTTTTAAGTAATGCTGCTTAGGAAGATCCTTAAGACTTTCTCCCTTCCCCTTCTCACCCTTCCCCTTTTATTAAAAAGAAACAAAAAACAAAACAAAAAACAAAACAAACAAAAAAAACCACCAAACCAAAAAAGCCCGTAACAGTTTATTTTATTGAAACTCACTTCATTCAAAGAAAATCTCTTCAGCCCAAAACACTGGTTTTACAGAGTTTTAAAACAAACAAATGAAACCTTCTAAAAGTTACATTGTAGCATTTGAGATTAAACTAAACTCAAATAAAAGCATGTATTTTCCATCTTTTTCTTTTCTTACCCAAATCATTAGAGCAGACAGAACTTACCAGCCTTCACAAGACTGCATCCTGACAGTTCCCGGGATACAGTAAATGTTAGCTCCTGCACATTTAATTAAGTATTTCCAAATCACAGCTTTTAAAAACAGACTCATTTCAGCCACGATATGATGAAAACATAAGAGTTAAATGCAACAAACTTACCATCATAGCTCTATGTTAGAACTTTAGTTCAAGTACTGAAATACTTATTTCTGAAAAACATTTCATGTTCCAGAAAAAAGTTACAAACTATAAAGAAAATATAACTGATTCAAAAGGATTTAGTATATCATATCAAATCAGAGCTATGTTCAACAGCAGTAAATCTCAAAACATCAAAAAAAGCACTATTTTTTATAGCATTCAATAACCTTGGAAATGTTACTATGGTCACACAAAAGTAAATTCTACTTGCTTGTTCCTACTAATTAAAAAGGCTAGGCACAATAAGCAAGATGACTGAATCCCAGGGTAAGATGAAGAGAGAAATAAACCAGATGGCATAGGAATACATAAATAGATATTTAAGTTATTCGCAAATCATGCAAAAAGAAAGATCAAAATGTTTGCATTTGCCCTATAATCAGTGTTCTTTTAGGAAAGAGTTTTCACGTATTTTTATGTAAAGTACATTGTGAATTCTAATTAAGGTACAGCTGAAAGCCAGGATCCACCATCATACAATTCATCTTAAATCCAACCTCTAGCCAGGCAGGGTACAGATAGAGTGAGACAGATATAATTACAAAGTCCATCAGCAGTAAGCCACTGGGAGAGGCTGCAGGCTTTCCTGTACTACTTCTTTGTACTGAGTGGTAGGCTATTTTTGTTAAAATACACCAGGATACAATCACAGCACTTAAATATTAGCTTGAGTTTGCATCATGTATTTTAAGGCACTAATTTTGAAAATAATGACAATTGTACTCCTATTTCTGAGGGCTACACTGTCCAACAGAGAGCTGGAGTAGGTACTGCATTCGCAGCTTCATTCCTCTCTTTTGGGAGGAACTCCTCCCTTCTCTGCTTCATACCTCTTTAACTGAAAAACTGCATTTTACCAAATTAAAAAAAAAGCCATTATTTTGAACATAAATTCCAAGAAAAATAAGATGTAATTTGGCAAGTCACAGAATCAGAATGGCTTGGGTTGGGAGGGACCTTAAGATAATCTAGTTCAAACACCCTGCCACTGGCAGGAACACCTTCCACTAGAACATGTCGCCCAAGGCCCTGTCCAGCCTGGCCTTGAACGCTGGCAGGGACTGGGCATCCGTAACTTCTCTGGGCAACTTGTTCCACTGTCTCACCTTCCTCACAGTGAAGAACTTCTTCCCTGTATCTAAATCTACCCTCTTTCAGTTTAGAGCCATTCCCCCTTGTCCTATTCCTACATGCCCCTCTTAAAGGTCCCACTCCAGGTTTCTTTTAGGCCCCCTCTGGGCACTGGAAGCTGCTCTAAGGTCTCCTCTGAGCCTTCTCTTCTACAGGCTGAACAACTCCAACTCTCTCAGTCTGTCTTCATAGGAGAGGCGCTCCAGCCCTCTGACCGTCTTTGTGTCCCTCTTCTGGACTCGCTCCTGGCCCTTCTCATATTGGGGGCCCCAGAGCTGACCGCAATACTGCAGGTGGGGTCTCACAAGAGCAGCAGGGGAGAATCATTTATATTAGAGGGGGAGAGTCATTTATAATGTTTTCATAATGCATGATCTGCTCTGCCATAGTGTTCACATTCATACATTCATTTCCTCTGCATGACAGAAACCCTCTCCGAAAGTCTTCAGCACAGTTGCTATAATCCATGCATTGATGGAAATTTGCTATTTTTGCCAATTTTGAGAAGAGAGGCAAAAATAACGTTCCACCTCAGAACCAACTTTTTACATTAAAGTGAACTGACATCTTTATACTCAGACAACACAATTTGCAATCCCAGGTCTAAACATGGTATAGCAACAACTACTACTCAACTATACTTTTGTAATTTCCTATTTATTTTACAGCATCAGCATTGAAGAGGAATACCCCGTAGCAAGACATATGACATCTAGTTTGACATTTTTAACTAACTGCAACCCATGAACATACTTTCTGCTTTATGTCTGAAAGCAGTATCAAGAATGAACATTTTAAATGTTAATATTTCCATTTCAGATCTGCGAGTACCATTTGAGCACAGCAAGAAAAAAAAAAAGTAGGTCTTCACATAATGCAGTCAATTCACATTCCCTCATCATATGCGAACCATTTGCATATCAGAAAGTAGCAGCAAAGATTATCAGTAAAATTGCACTAACCATTTTACCACGGTTATCCCACCCAAGCTGGGGAAATCAAATGAATCTCCCATGCAGTGCAAAGGGCTTCCTGCATGAGTTTTACACAGTAGTTGAAAACGTCATCACTAATAAGCCTTATGTAATGGAAGTCTAATCTAGTAAAACATTCAGAGATAAATTCTTAACTTTAGGGTCATGAACTGATAAATTTAAGAACACACCAGAGTTAAGATATTTGTACACATTTTCAGTTACAGATCACGGTATACCTGGCCATGCCCAAGCCCATGAGTTCGGCTCAACAAACATCTTGATCTTTATTTTTAATTGACTTTGTACCAAAGCAGACAGGGAATGCTCACAAAGACCATTACAGAAAAAGTTAAAATAGTTTGCTTTCACTTCTCTCAGCCACCCACTCCACCTTTCAGCCCTACATCACTGCAAAGCTCATCATGATCACTACAAAGCAAAGAGAAACCCCAGGCCCAGACTGTCTGGAACTCTCCTGTTGGACACCAGAGCTCCCAGAACACTTCAGTTGCACGGCAGGTTGAAAACAATGTCAAATTCTAGCCTCAACTCATGCCTCCGGAAGGTCACCTATCTCTGCAAACAAGCTCAGGGCTTAAGCAAGCACATATAATTGCCCATGATCTATTTTTTTTTCCCCTTACAGAACTCCACCTGATTTTCATCACAAAGGAAGTCCTTGCAATGAGTTGCCTCATATGTTTTTAACAACACATTATTCACATTCTGCTTGGAATACACATCATTTTCCCTCTTCTCCATGGCACAAGTCCCCAAGCCCTTCAGACACGATCACTCCGCTAAAAGCATTCCCATACTTACCTCCACAATGTTTATTTTCAATTTTTACACTAGGAAACCGAGACAGAGCAATTAACATCAGTAATTATCCTGGCTTTGGCATTTAAACCATGACAGTAATGCTGCATATTCAATTTTGACATCCACAACATGGCTGAAACGAAATTATACAGAAGGCAGTTGGCAATGAAAACACCTCTCTCAAAGGTTGTGTTTTCAGAGCTTTATTGAAGCAGAGATTGCTTTTTATACTAGCATGAAATGAGCATTCTTAAACATTAGTAGGTTCATTCAAAAAAGTTCTTAATGAGCACAAATCTGTCTAGAAGACCAAGAATAACAGCTTTTCCCTGTGATGTCACTTCCACCCAAAAATGCAGGTATACACTATATGCAAGAGACAACAGAATAAAATTTTCAAAGACTCAAAGTTACTTTATTTAAACCCTATTCTTGATCTCATAAAAGTTATAGGGAAAATTACATATATTTTTCATTATTTTCATCATGATAATTAATCCATGCTTAATGCAAACTAGTCTTTGGGTACTTCCTGTTTAGAAATAATTAAGTAAATTTCTTTAGGCTGATACAAAATTAAGATAGAAAACCCCCAAAGCATTTGATTTGAAATATATTTTAAAGAGAAAAAGCAATTGATAAGTTCAGCAAGACCTGTGATGAGAATAAGCATTTTGACAAGCCCAGATTTTATGTTCAGAAGGCTGCAGATAAACAGATTTGAGATGCAGTTATTAGAACACCCACAAACCACAAAAGAAACTGTGGTGTAGAAAGACTAACTCCCTAAATCACTTTTGTCCAGCATAACAGAATTCAAGAACAACTTTATTTCTTGAAAAACTTTCAAAAATCCTAACCACCAGTATACTTTGCAATCCAACAGCCAGAAAAAAATGATTCATTACAACCTCCCAACATGCCGCACCTATTAATTACATTTATTTACAAGAGCTCAGAACAGCTTTGTTACAAGTTCATAATAATGGTCATAACAAACATGAGTTCAGAACAAACAATGGACATCTGGGGTTTATGTCATTTCTTCAGGTCAGAATTTATTTAATTTTGAAAAAAGTGTAACTGATCTTTATTTTTCTTTTTAAGTCTTACTGAAAAAGTTGTCCTTAACATAAGAATATCTCTTAAGGGAATGCAGAGTTATTTTTCCTGTTAAGCACTTTTTTATGCATTTATCTTCTACAAAGCAAAAGAGGGGATCAAAGAAGTGGCTCCTATGTTCTTTAGTCTACAGTGTTATATGATATTTTACAATACATAAACTCTATTTAAGACCACACTGCTAAGAGGAGTGGGCAGACCAACACAAAAATGTATTTACATAAAAATTCTGTAGCATTAAACAATATTAAAGAAATTACTTAAAACAATATGTTCATTTTATTGCCTGTTAAGATGTACAAATCTAGCACATGAATAGTGACATAGACAAGAAATCCCCTCACACCACTATCAAGAAAGGCCACCAAGTGTTCTGCTGGGAAAGCCAAGAAGCTACTTCACAATACACCGCATTTGAACTGAAAAACACATGAGGACAGCATAAAATCAAAAACAGAGATTAGGCAGCCAAATGAGACTCCCCTCCATAAGCTAACAAAGTTGTGTTGAAATCATTAAGAAACTTAAGCACACTTCAGTGATTTTCTGAAAGAGAGCTAGAAAATATTTTTAATACTAAGAATTCTACCTAAATGCACATACTATACAACATCTGATACTAGTTAGACTTGGATCCAAAGCCAAGATCTCAATCTAATCTGCAAGGTCAGAAATCCTAAAGCATCAATGATCCAAAGTCACTTTATCTCACTGACATAAAACCAGCAAAGTATTCCCCAAAAATTGTAAAGCTCTAACCATGGCACATTTATTATCTTGCACAAGCTATTATTTCACCATAACATACTATAAAATGGTTTTAGTGATTATGGTGGGTTCGTGTCTTACACAATAATGATCATAATGTATGCAATCATATTTCAGAAAACCTTTACTTTGAGTTAGGCTTTTTTCTTTATTGTTTTTTTAAATGCACTGTAGGAATAAGCCAAATTATCTTGATTAAGAGAGAACTGGTCTTTAAAAGTCTCATCCATTTTCAATACCAAGTTTTTTTTTCATGGAAAAGAAAAAAAAAAGGCATTTATCATCAAAAATGCAGCATGCATTAAAAATTTCCATGCATAAATGTACACCTACAAACGCATCTGATAAAATGAATTCACAGAACGTTTTATGTGGATTCCCTAGATCAGCCACTAAAACCCTCAGATACGATCTGGTTCATGTGCCTGTGAGAAACCTAAACAGATTCAGAGCAAAACCAATAAACTCGACACTATTGTTCCAATGCAGACTTGCAGACAAAGGAATAATGAACTTGAGTTTCCAGAGATGCTGAGCAACACAGTGTAGCACAATGAAATTCCTTACAAGGAAACTGCTCATCAACATAGGCAGGTAACAGCCATGCTGCAAGCTTTCCAGTTTCACCAGTCTGCCTTTACTTTCTGATTATCACTAGAAAGGAGGAAATCTGAGGACCCAAAAAAGTAAAAATTCAGTACCAAAACCATAGTAACCACCTGGCTTTTTGCAGCACTTGATGAATTTGCTATAGTTGGCTCTAAAATTAAATTGAGATTTGACATTCTAGACAATATAATGGGATACTCCCTGGCAAACGAAATTTTATGCAAGTTATGTATGCACAGGATATCACTGAAGATCAGCTCAGCATTTACACATTGTGTTTTCTTCCAGTCCAGCACACATTACACACAGGTTTCATTCAAACAACGCTGTACAGAACAGGCCTGCAACCAGCCTTGCCAAAGACTTCCTTCATGTATTTACAATTTTTCAATTAATACCAATACTGCTGATATCCTACCATGTTCTAAAAACCTGAGGCAGAAATTATCTGACCTCCGTATCTCACACTGCTTCTTAGCATTATCAAGGAACATTTTCCTGCTCAGTCTACACACTGCTCTACTGCTTGCAGCAATGCTGCCTACAAAATACTCCTGACTAGTGCAAAGATGTCAGAAAAACAAGAAAGGTTAATGAACCAGGATAACAAATTAATATACACTGGCCTACACATTTTCAAGGCCAGTGATTTTTAGAAAAATAACTCATTAAATATCTCAAAGTTCATGTCTGCAGTCTATACCTTAGTCAGCTTCATGCTACGCAATAGGGGAGGCAAGGGTTAACCCATTAAGGCAAACTAATCAAACCCTTAGCCTAAAGAAGTTGTCCATGCTTCTTACAGAAAGTCCCCTAATATGCCTCAATGGCAACTAGAAGACTTAGAAACTTAAATTTCGCCAGAAAAAAAAAAAAAAAAAAACCAAAAACCCAAAGGCTGCCTGTGCACTGGCAGAGCAGCAAAAGAAAGCTGTTGCCGCATATCCAAATAGAGAAAAAAATTAGACAGACTGATCATTCCAAGGACCATGGCCACAGAAAGTGGTGAAGGAGCCAAACAAGAAAGCTGTATTTTTAATACTCCTTTCTGGTAAAAGGGAAAAAATACCACCAACACTGTTAAGATGAAAATCCCTCTTGAGAGTAGCTCTTCTGTGATTTGGAAGGGGTTTAGTACTGCTTTTTGTGACTTTATTATTTGTAAAATTCAGCTTGTACCTACATAGCTCATTCCAAGTCCAGCCCAAGCCAAGAACTAAATGATGGAGCAGCAGAAGACAGCAAGCCAGTTGATCAATTACAAGGAAAAGCCTACCGTTGTTTAAGGTTTGCTTGAGGGGAAGGGGGGAAGGTGTGGGTGGTGTTGGTTTTAAGACTTAAACTTTTTATATTATTTTTAACCATGCCTACTTAAGTCAAATGGCCATTAACAAACTAAAAGAGCAAATCTGTAAACATACAACACACCCTATCTTCAGTTAAAGGTTCTGTGAGCTCCCAAATAACATCACTCTTTCTCATAAAAGCCTTCACAAAGGAAGAAACAGACACTGACGATTATTTTAAAGATTAAGAAGTGACGTTAATATCTGAATATTTTCATTATGGTGATGCCTAGAGCCTCAAAAATAACCCCTTTTAGATAACCTTATTTCATCACCATTAAACACTCACTTGCATACCACCTGAAAAACAGAACATCATGATCTAAATGCAAAGTAGATCTGAAAAATCACTGCAGATGTTCAGAAGATATTGTATTAAGTGTTTAAGAGAACATTAAAACTGCATAACAAGAAGCTTTCCTGAAAGAAAGAATTGCTAAAACCACATCTGTCAATCTTCTGTCGACTTCTACTTGAAGAGCTCCCAACAACTCAACCAACCCCTCTTTCCACAGGATCGTAAATGAGGAAGATGACCTCAAATTATGTAAGTGCTCCAAAAGAGAAAGATCACATGGTTACCAAGCCTAATAACGATCTCTTCCTAGAGTTATTTTTCCACAAAAGCATGCATCAGGAGAAAGCTATCCACAAGAAAAACAAATAGAAATGAGGAACAAGCAATAAAGGAGATGCTTATTAAAATAACACATCAAGATCCATGTAGCAACTTAACAGTTGTATTTGGTAATTTTTATATTTACTAAACAAGCTTTATTTCACCAGTCCAAAAGTTCTGACATTTTTAAAGAAAGCCACACATGCGTGCATCTGTCAGTTTGACCATCAGAGAAAGAAAATAATACATTTGAAAAGCAAGGCTTCTGGTGCACTAACATCAACAGGACATAGCTCACCTGCAGCAAACGAATCTACAATTCCAACTACATTTTACATCATTTTACCAAAGGAAAATGCCTTATCCTACACTACAGCTACGTTTTCCCACATAAACTCCATTTTGAACACCACCAAGAAGCAAACAGCCACCAACCTCACTTACTGAGGCCCAAGCATACAAGTGGTAGTTTACTTAAGACACTGTCTAATACAAAGTGCTTAGTATGCAAGGCCTGGATCCTGCCAACACCTGCACATACCTAACCTGATGCTTATAAACTGGATTACTCACATGCTGGAAGGTAAATAATGAGTAACAAGCATGTTTGTGAATCAGCAATTACGTGCAGGTAGAATAAAAAGCCAAGGTGGAAGGAGAGGGGGCATGGTAGAAGAGGAAAGAAAGTTGTCACAAGCTATAAACGGACATAAAAGTTGATGCTCCAAACTGGCTATTTAGGAAAGCTAACTTAGAAGTAAATTTAAAGAACGTTAGCTTTGAGGGAGGTAGGGAGAAGGAGACTTTCTTTGGTTTATCATCCAGATACACAATAAATTGTAAACTATGTAAAAAGTCTGCCAAGAAACAACTCTGACACTGCTCCTCTATACACCTGCCCCCCTCTCCCCCCCAGCAACTCTCCAGCTGAAACATTTATTAGCTTTAGATCCTCATTTTCTTTCTTTCTCCAGCTTCATGCCATCATGCGTAGAAAGCTTCTGAATCAGGGTGATATGTGGTAAGGCCTATTCAAAATTCAATTCCTTTATCAGCCAACTCAAAAAAAATAAATTCTAAAAAGCAAACAGCAGCCCTCCAGAACAAACTTATTAGTGCTGTGAACAAGCAAACTGCTAAGCCCCTAGACTGAGGAATTACGAAATCAGAGGTTTTGGAAGTAGTGAGGAAGGAGGAGATAGGCTCCTGAAATGAGCATGCTCAACTTCTCTGACACCAGTTTGGGTAAGAAGGACCTTCCAGTTGTTGTAAGTTACTCTGTATTGCCCAGTAATCACACATTGTCATGAAAAATATCCTTAAATGTTCATCCCAAATGACCAAGTTCTTTCATCTGCTTCCTCAAGATCCATCAATTCTAGGTACCCTGTCTGCTGTCACCAGGTTTTTAAGCCTGCAAAGGGTGCCCTGTGGAGATGAGACTCCTGTCGCACAACAGCTTACAACAGGAGATCCCAGTTTTAACCTTATTTGTTAGCTACAACAACAACCGATGCTGGTACTACCTCAACAGCAACATACCTGATGATGCACCACAAACTACAGCACACATACAAATACACCAATTACACAGTAAACACTGTGTGCCAGGTATTTTGAACTGATTTCTAAGCTAAAGTACTATGGGCGTCCATCAACATTTTAGTACTTCTGTCTTGCACTGACAAGAATTAATATACCAGAGTAATACTGAGAACTCTTAAATATGGCCCTTTTGCAAAAGCCAGGCTCCAACATTCAAGATGTACTACCAATGCTCATCTCTTCAGGGGACAGCATCCTTTTCTTATGCTTTCATTAGAAAAGCATTGGCTTGCCTCAAGCCAAAGCTCAGATGATGCAAAATTTCCAGCTCCTCCATCAGAATGATTAAGCTTTAAATTATCACTATCCACAAAAACAAAGCAGTCAATGACTTGTATCTTGAAGATCTAATGCTTCAGTGTTGACTTCTCAATATAATTTGGAATGACACAGAAGCCTTATGTCTCAACTTCACTACTACAGCTCTTTTCTAACCATGTTACATGTGCTAACAAGTTTTTCCATTTCGATCAATACTACAAACACTTTACACAAGGAAATGTTTTTGCTTTTTAATAAATTTTAATTAAGAAAAAAAACAACAACAAAAAACACACACCACCAAAACACAACAGGAAGCAATTGCCCCAGACTTTAACACCCAAAACGTGCTGAGAACTCAAGAGCTCTGAAAGAGGAAACCCCTGCTCTTTTAATTTTAGAGCATAAGAAATTGTTAGGAAAAATGTGAAAAGTAAAATGAATTTATCAAGACTTACTGGCATCTTTCTAATGGTGAGGGTTCGGAATAAGGAATGGTAATCTATAAAGTAACAACTGAAATAACAATTAGGACTAAAGGGAAAAAGATAATGAGAGTTAACAAGAGCAAGGGAAGTTAGAAAGCAAACTGACAGAAACAAAGAAAGAAAAAAAAAAAAAGTGGTAAAAGCAAGAAGTAAAGAAAAAAAATGAAAGTCACTACTCATGTGGTGCCTATGGTCTTCACTACCTAGACCAGAGGTTCAAAATACTCACTGCAGCCAACACTAGTTAAGACATTGAGAACAGTAGTTAAATCAAGCTAAAGATCTGAAACCTCGGAGACAAACAACCTTTAGCTTAAATAAATAAGGAGCAAGTAACAGAAAGTTATTGTTTTTCCTTACTGATCACGACTGAAAGTGAAATTTATGCTTCCATTTCAGGATACTCATCCACAGAAGTAACAAGCTAAAAGAACCCTTCAAAAATGTGTCAGTTTCTTTTCAGTAATTTTGTAAGACACCAAGTTCTATGCATGTCCAAAGCAACTTGACAGCTGTACGCACCAATACCACAGAAATTATTATTCTTTTTACACTGACAAAAATTATGTCCCCATGAATTTACTGCGGCCAGCTCCCCCCTCCCCCCACCCAAGCACAGAAAAAATGTAATTGAGAACTACCACCCTTGGGATCTGTGAAGTACTAAAACATGGACTTCCTTCTTTGGGATTGAGAGTGTACTTCCATTCACTTATTAGACATTTCATTAGGAATACCCCTCCAGACACTTGCTGAAAAATTCCTGCATGTTTTCACCCTGGCAGTTCCAAAAGATACCACAAATGTGAGATCATGAGAAGACACAAGTACTGAAAAACTAGCACTGCGTATATTATCAACTTTAATTATTACTCAGTGCTGCCGAAGACCTGTACTTCCCCTAATGTGACTTCTGAATGCTGCCTGCTTTTTCATCTGCACAGGTTAAGAAATCCTGTAACAAGGCTTGTGAAGCTACCCTGGAAACTAATAACAGGTCTGGAAAAACCCAGACATACTGTTCTACTTCTCCTGTTCTTCAATTTTCAGTGATGGAAGGAAGTATAAATTGTACTTAATTGCAAAATTGTCAGTTCGGTCACTGAGTCAGTAAATTACACTTTTACAACTTCTCCTCATTCTCCCCTTTCTGCTTATCAGGGAATGTATACTTCCAGCATTATTTCTCATCTCCCAGCACTTCTACTGTTTTCTTCCCTTACCTCACCGTACGGCCTTCTGAGCCCTGCTTTCTTCTCACTTACTCCTATAGGACATCACATCCCACCTCCACATCTCACACCCTTACTCCATACCATCCCTTAGCTCCTCACTAGCTCAGGTACTCACTTCCCCCAGTCACCAGTTAACCATTTCTGGGGACCAGTCAACACTCTAAGGAACAGGGAAGAGGAGGCACAATGTGGAAGCCCCAGCACCAGCCCTGAGCAGCCACTGCTCTGGTTCCTCAGGGCCAGCCTTGGAATTACTGTGTTTCTTACGGGCCTCCTCAGTGCTGCCAGCAAGAGAAGTGGAACTCAGCTCTCCACCTCTTAAATTCATAAATACAGAGCTTGCCTTTTGCATTTGTTTTTAAATACATCAAAAGACTTTGCAATATTCAGAAGTAAACTTCGTGATTTCAAATGCAATCCTGAGACTTTTTTCTTACAAAGCAGAGGAAGGAAGTTGATATAATCCATCTAAAGAGCTATAAAAGTTTGAATTCTAGTTTTTCCCTCCTCCTATATATGCCCAAATTTACTTTTTGGACTGGAAATAAACACTTGATCTCTGACCCGACACCATTAGAAAAATAAGCCTTATTAAATAACAGAAGGGAAACTTTAAAAATCAATCTTTAACCATCTACTTTCTTTCCTTCCTGTCTCTTTAAAGACCTTTAAAATGCAATCAATTTGAAATTTTTGATTCTGAAGTTGTAAAACTTCAACTTCCATCTTGAAGCTGTTAAATAAAACACCTCTGAAGCTTAACAAGCCCTGCTTTTAAGATCCAAAATGGTGCTAAATCCTTAAAGACGGCATTATGTTATGGTTCAGTTTAGATGCACACTCCTTAATTGCTGCTGCCATGGGTACAGAAAAAAAGGAGACCAACTGCTAATATAACAGAAAACTGAACCTAAAAGTTCAATATCTGTAAAACCAGCAGCTAAGGTTTTGAACTTCAACAGTCCACTCAGCTTGAGGAGAAAACACTAGGAGTACTTTTGCAGCATCACAAGTTCATCTCAAAAACAAATTCTAACCTTGACAAGCAAACCTGCTTTTCTCTCACTTTTTTAATATCACAAAAATTTACTACAAAGCTCTGCATTATATGAAGCAGTCTAAAGACTATACAGTTTCATTAGATTTCTGTTCTAGCCCTTTAATTACATTTAAAACAAAATACACCTTAATAGTACTTGTCACAGTGAAGTAACTTCCACTGTATTCTTGGACATATTTTATGTCACAAAATTCACATTGTATCAACTATAGGAAAGAAATATTATCTGCTTAGAAAGATATCTAAGAGATAACCGAATGCTCAAAAGTCATTTATTTCCACATTAGAAGGGATACATTATTCAATCAGGATACAGGATTTCTCATATCTAGGACAAAAGGAATTTGTTAAATCAAGTATTTAATAATAATCCATCAGTTCAGTCCAAAATAAATAAATAAAAGCACTTGGCACACTACTTAAAGAATTAGTCCCTGTGCAAAGCACTGGGAGATTTTAAATCAGCCTAACAGTCACTTTAACACAGAGCTAATTTCTCACTGAAAAGTTTACACAGAAGTGTAATGTAGTAATCAAAGGTCTTACTCAAGGAAGAAGAAAAATCTCTGAACATGACTAAGTGAAACAGAGCTAACTGCATTTTGTTTAGCTTTTGCTTTGACAGAGGGTAGTTTCCTGATAGATTTTGCACTGTTTACTACACTCTTAGGCATACTACTCTCAAATTAGAAGCAAAACTAACTTAAAAATACACATTTTACAGGAGAAACTCACCACTCTACAGTTTCAGATTTAAAATGAGCAATCAGAAGCTACTATAGCAAGACAGATATATTTAAATGGGGACTGAACTGGCGATCATTCAGCAAAGAAAGCTCCAGTTCTTTTCCTTCTGCACTCAGGCCAGCTGTTTACTTCCCTCTGCGTTGTGTAGATAAATACTTATAGAAGTGTCGGCTCTACATTGTCCAGCTGCCCACAAGAACTGTTCCGACAAGTAACAGTTTGATTTGCCACCCCAGTTTAAGTACTGCCTTTAAAGTCCAATAGGAGCCGATGTTTAAAATATGAAGGAAGAAAACACAAAGTAATGGTACACACTGCATACATTAAAATGGAAGGAAACTCACTCTTCCCACTGTAGTGAGCACATGCTCACTAAAATAGTAACTGTATGCTGAATTCTGCAACTTTGAACAAAAATATGTTTCTGATTACCTTCCCATTTCCCTCACAACAGCGGTACACTGGAAAAATAAATTAACAAACACTGCTACCAGAACTTATCAGTTATAAATAATTTTCATCTCCAACAAGCACTCAGGGGATGTGCTTCATATCAGCCTTCTCTTATGAACACCACCAAAAGTAAGTGTACCACTGTAAATTGTCATTTTTCATATACTAATGGTAATTTTAAAAATTAATTCAGCTGGATAGGGTCAATTAAATGGGCGTTTAAGAGACATTATTTTTTTTTTATCTCCAAGAACTGATGCATTTCACCTAATATACACTGAGGACTGCTTCACTTAGCATTTTAAATACAGAATCCAAGAGTTCTCCTCACTACAGCGCTTCCAGTTTGCTACTACACCCAAAGAACAAAAAGCGACTTGACTCATCTGCCCTTCAACATCCCTGGTGCAAAGGAGTAAAACTCCTAACTGGCATGAGAAGAGCAGGCAGGTGGTCAGACTTCCTAGTGGGTGTAAAACCCAATTACATGGGAACACAGGTTCATACAAGAAACTTTCTACTGCAGTTGCCCTTAAACATTAACTCTTTGCACAACACATCCAGGACAAACTCGCACGTACACCAGTTTTCAGGAGTATTCAGCAGGCACACAAGCAACCTCATCACTAGTTACCATGAAACTAAACTTCCTCAGTGGAGTAAAGTTGTAATATATACAACAGTGTTTGAAAGCTCAGGTCTTTTACCATCCTCTCAGCATGATGGTTTATTCTTAAACTCAAGTGTTTGCTATCTCATCTCCTGTGTACTTGTAAACATGTTTATGGCAAGGGAAACAAAGCTGCCTAACTCTCAAAGTTAGCTCTTTACTGCTACTGATAAATGAAAGCAATAACATTTTAAAACCCATCTAGTCAGGGGAACATCCTTCCCCAAACAGATGTTAATCTAACTCAGATTAACCTCATGAATGCATTCAGTCAAGGAGGATATAGTTCATTTTGCCAATCACACTATTTTTCCCTTGAGAGCTCAGTGTCGCGAGACATTCTGCAATTCCAATTTTGTGTTTTAAAAAGAAAAAGTGCTACTATATCCAACATCTACTTCGTTTTTTTCCTGTCATTCATGTTTTACACTTTAGTTTTGTTTTTAAGGCTGGGGAATGCGAGTGGCCCAGTACCATTACTGCATTTTCTCAACAAGACAAGACCAAGCATTAACCTAATCATACGAAAACATCATGGGTACCATTCTGAAAGGCAGCAAGTGCCCTCATCTCCCATTGATGTCAGACCACATAATGTTAGAAGTGTTGAGGTCTATTGTTCACTCCATTTTTCCCCATCCTGGGAGGTCCTGGCATATATTCATTAGGAAAGGCCATACACTATAACACAGTGGTAAGAAACAAAACATAAGACCCTCAAGCATTTTTTTTTGTTGTTTACCAAACTCATAGCACCAACAGCGTAACTCAAATAAGGGCATAGTACATTGTGCAACTGCACATGTAAGCACTATCTTCCAATCGGAAGCAGCTCTTAAAGGGTTTTATTTTCTTAAAGAAATTGTATAGTTTTTAAGAGCCAAGAAGCCCCCCAATGCAGTTCCTCACATAAACAGGTAATCACCCTGCCATTCCCAAATCTGGTAACAAAACCAAAAAGTGACTCCGCATTTCTGAATGGGTCTTGGACACACACTGGAATAGAATACCTACACATCACTTGGTCAACTGCATATTCTTTATCTATAATACAGAATTACCACTGACTTGGATTGAATTATTACTCATCCAGAAACACAGTTGCACTTACAAGGCCTCGTGTATTACCACCAAATCGTTATTATTATTTTAAAGCTGGTATTGTCCACATAAAAGTGGACTCTGCCTTGCTCTGGAAGAAGAATAGTGGAACACTTATGGGTCAAAGCCCAACTTAGTTAAGAAGGAGATTTAGACTAAAATTCTTCTCGTTTGGATTTGCAGTTTAATCAATGGTTTTCCTGTTCCAACCACCATGAAGAGTTACAATAATACAACTTCAAACATGTCTGTCCGGAGGAAAACAGTTACAATATTTATTCAAACGCACATCTGCTGAGGTCCTGCAGCCTATTCCAGCAGGCTGGCTGCAAGGGGGTTTCAGTTTTGCCCGGTTACTTAACACCGCCGGCGGCCCCGGGGAGCCCAACGAAGGAAAACTCCAGTGGGCACGGCTTTCCCTAGCCCCCAGCCGGCACCCCGCAGTGGGGGTGGGAGCAGCAGCAAGAACCGGGCTGGGGTGGCTTCTCCTCAGGGCACCGTGCACCATCCACACACCTCTCGGGGACCAGGACCAGCGCGCCCGCCAGAAAGGAAACGAAAAGAGTCGAGAACACAAAACCCAAGTAGAGAACCCAACTGCAAACACCGACGAGTATCTCCCCTGCACTACCACGAATGACGAGAATTCCCGACCACCGCCTGCTCGCTGCCCACCTCCAGGAGGGGGGCCCCGAAAGGCCCGCGCTGCTGGCCGCTCCCCTACCCCTGGCCCAGTGGGGATAGGCGGGGGCAGCCGCTGCCCTCCTGCTCCTCCCCACCACCACCACCACCACCCTCCCCAGGTCCCGCGCCGCAGATCCCACTCACCAGCTGTCTCGGCCGCCGCCGGCGCCCCCGCCATGCCGTTCAGGTAGAGGATGGAGAGCAGGTGGGGCTGTGTCTTCTCCAGGGCCACCCGCAGGTCCTGGAAGTGGTCCCGCTCCTTGGCCAGCAACAAGGCGATGAGCAGCTCGGCTTTCCCGCCGCCTGCTGCCTCCAGGTCGCGCAGGTCGCGGGGGCCGAGGGCGCCGGCGGCCTCCAGCAGCTCCACCACCTTGTCCACCTCGGTCATGGCCTGCGCCAGGCTCTGGCGGCACTGGGCGAGCAGCTCCTTGTGCTTCGGCTCCATGGCCGCTGCAGGCCGCCGGCGGCCAAACTTCGCCCGCCGGGGCTGCGCACCGCCGCCGCCCCCCGGCCCCGCCGCTCTGCCACCACCGCCCCCAGGGAGGCGCGGGCCGACGCGGAGCGCTACCGGCCGCCCTCCTCCGGCAGCCGGCGCCCCCGCAGTGGCCCCCGGCAAAACTTCGTCCCGGGGAGGAGGCGCAGAGCTCGGGCAGGACCTGGGCCGAGGACGGCTTTGCCTCTTCCTCCTCCTCCGGGCTAGGAGCCGCCGCCGCGCCGCCGCGCCCCCGCTCAGGCAGACGGGGGGCAAGCTGCTGTCAGGGGCTGCTGCTGCTCTTCTTTCGCCAGTTGGCGCCCTTCTCGCCCCTTTTCTGGCCCCCCGGGCGGTGAAACAACTTCTCTCCTCTACCCCTGGGAGGGGGACAGCCCGGAGCAGCAGCCGAGGGCAGGGCCACAACCTCCCCGACACCCCCCACCCCCCGTGGGGCAGCCCAGACAACTTCTCTCCTCCGCTCGCTACAGGCCACACGGCCGCGGAGGGGGTGGGGGAGACGGCTTCAGCTCCAAGCACCTCCTTTCATTCGCGGGCGCACGCAGCCATATTGGTTGCACAAGGCTGCCGCCTGTGCCGAGATGGAGCTGTCGCAGCACATTGCTCGCCCGTTCCGCTCTTCTACTTTCTTCTCGCCTCCCGCCGACAAGCTGCAGCTTCCCCCACGAGCGGCTCGGCCCTGGCCCCGGCCCCCGCCCGCCTCCCAGCCGCCAGTCAGGGGCTCCCCGCCGGCGGCGTTAGGGCGCGGAGGCGGGGCGCCGGCTCACGGCGGGGACGGGCTGGGGGGGAAGAGCCCGATGTCCCCTTCGTTCTCGGGGTGGCCTGCGGGAGGTTTGTTCTGTTCCTCCCTCCGGGGAAGCGGGACTGCGCCGCGGCAGGAAGGATCAACTAGCCCCGTGTGTCTCGGCCGTGAGACAAAGGCTCCGCCGCGGCAGGCGGGGCGGCGCTGCTCCCTGGCGGCGGGGACGGGGCGTGCCGGCTTCCCCCGGGGCGGGCCGAGCCGGGACGGGCGGCCGCGGCGTGTCGGAGTGTGCTGGTGCTTGGCTGGGCCTTGCCGCTGCTCGCTGCCGGAGAGTGGGAGCCCCGCGGGAGACGGCGCCTGTTGGCGAGGCGGGGGCCGGGGTCTTCACCGGGCGACAGCTTTAAAGGCCGGGGTTTATTTCATCCTAAGCCGGAAAAAGCAAAACATTAAAATAGTAAATAATAACAGAGCATTTGGGGCTTTGCCCATTGGAATTTTTTGGGGGAAAAAAGTTTTCAAACCAAAGAGCTAAACATTCGTAGTATCTGTGGGCTCATTTCCCCCCCCCCCCCAATGTAGTTTCGTCAATGTTTCATAAATAGCCAGGGACCAAGTAATTTACCAGTGGAGTATGGATGTGTCTGTATTCAGCAGCAGCAGGATGTAATTGTTCAGCCAAGAAAAAGAATACCAACTTTCCTGTCTGAAAATAAACAGCCTCTCCACATCACTTGCATCCAATGGTACCTTTATTTGCAGACACCTAGGGGAACAGACTGCAGAATTATGATCTTAAAGTCACCTTTTGTATGAAAGACTTGTTGATGTGTTTCTGATATCCTGCAAAAATCACAATGGCTGTCATGGCACAGAAAGAGCATTACTGGTCTTTGTGATCGCTCCGTTGCACCTCATAGCAACTGAAATTGTCTGAAAGCCCTCTGTCCAGACGCTTGTATGCTTTTGTGAGTGTCCAGAGAGCTGGGCTCAGCAAGGTGTAAGGGGAAGCAACTGTTCCCTAAAATTTTCTGTTAACACACCCATTTGGAGAATTCAGGTGCTGAAATGAGTTTCAAGTCGCATTATGTAGCTGAACAGATGATGATGATGTCTCTCATATGTGAAAATGGCCTTGGGTTACGTGCATAATCATGGCATACATTCTACTGCTATTAGTGGAGGCAGATACAAAGGAACTGAGGGATTTTTCTCAAAAGTCATTATTTAAAATAATACCTGAAAGTATGGCATGATTTTGAAACAAGTTTTTTTCACGTTTGGTCCATTGTTTCTTATCCTTTTGTAGCTTAATTTCTTCTAATTTTGCATCCATGGTCTTCTTGGCAACTTTCTTTGCTACAAAAAAATGCACAGAGGTTAGCTTTGTTGGCTAATGACTAATAGTGTAAATCCCTGCAAAATGTTTGTTTTTTTTTTTTTTGTAGACTATTAAAATGTATCAGAAAATCTGCCTATTTCTCTCTAGTAAATTGGGCAAAGTTTAGCCAGTGAAGTGATCGTACGATCCAGAAGTACTGGTTAACACCAGTATGCATTCATTGTTGTCTTCAACTCAGCAAAACTGAGTTAAAACAGAACAGGATGAAAAACTGCCGATAAGAAGTGAAACCTGCCTCATGCCACCTAGTGCACAGCCGAAGCAGGTGCTGCTCTAGGCTACTACCAAGGCAGTTGTGCCCATCTGTGCCTGGTACAGAACGTAGGGTAAGTAATCACACAATTGAAAACTTTTGTAAGGCAAAGGCACGAGAAGACTGAATAAAGATTGCACAAAGTATTTCCTAGTTTTTAAGACTTTCTAATCTCAGTAGTCCTTTAGCAATATTGTTTTATTGTGTGTATGCCTAGATAGTTTCCTCTTAAGGAAACAAACAACCAAATTTCCTTACAGAGCATTATAAGAGTTGTCCTTCAGATCTATGCAGCAGTCCTCTGCTGCTTGAAATAATAAAGAACATCGGTTTACACCTTCTTCCTGATATGTGCTCTTCACCAGAGGTTGCAGTAACACAGGAATGGCATTGTTTGGGCAGGGCATAACTCAGGTATCCTGAGTCCCATTCCAAAGTCTAGAGGGAGGTGTGACTTGACAAGTGTTTGCTCTGGACTCAATTTCCTCCTGCCTTTCCCAAAGGTGTGTCATAATCTTTTGCCTTCTCTTCCAAATAAAACATCAGTCTTTTCATCCGACAGTGCCTGCCTTACCTTTTGCTTGCAGATCCACAACTCCCATTGTCATTGCTCAGGTTACTATAAGGTAGCAGATAAATCCATGTCCTGTCAGGTTTCTTTCTTTCCTGAAATGCAGTTTCTTATCTTTTTTTTTTTCACATCTGAGTCTTTTACACTCAGTTTTTCTTGGAAATGACAAGTCTTCTTTGCTCTTAGATAGATTTCTCATTGCATGGACAGATTTCTCTTTCACAGGCCCATCTGGCAGGCAATTGCTTGTGTGAGAGAGGGACCTTGCTGTTACCTCAACTGCTTGACTCAGTGTAGACCATCCTCAGCAAGTGCAGGAGAAGTCTTCAGAAGACTTGAGCGTATGTGTTATCTTTGAAGAGTCAAACGATGAAACGTATGCAAATTTATTATGCCAAAAGTTTATGAAGTGACCCAAATTCAGATCATCACAGTACCCAGAACCTATAACCCTACTGTCAAAATAAGAAGCAAAACCAATTTTAAATAAATTCCTCTCCCCCGACCCCCAGAAGAAAAAAATAAATAAATAGGCAAACCCCTTTGGTTCTCGTGCCAAGTTTCAGAAAAAGAGTATATCTGTGGAGTGCATTTTCAAAATGAAAATGTAAATTAATCAAAGACAGATCCCCAAATTGAATTAAAGTTTATGAGCTGGGCAGAAGATTGTGCAAGAATCAACCAGGTGTTTATCACAGTACCAAAAGGAAGGTAGGTTTTTTATTTGTTTAAAACAAAAGGAAGGATTTTTTTTAAAGGTAAATGCAGAGCTCTGGCAGAATGTCATAGGTGCTTTTGGAAAACTGAATTCAAACCGCAACTTGACAAATTTACAGAATTCTAAGCTTTGGAAAAGTTTTCCAATTTTTTATTTTTTTTTTGGGGGGGTGAGGGTTGGTTGGTTGTTTTTTCTAATAAGATTTGGAAACCTGGCTACTGAGGCTGTATGCTGAGGGCATTAGAAAAGAACCCCACTGACTTTCTAAGAGAGCATATTAAGCTTGCAATACCTATGCCTTTGAAGTCTAAGAAAGATTTGAGAAGCAAGGTGGGTATATGCAGGCAGAAACTGGGGGTTATTTTTATTCAATTCTGTACCTTCTTTTCAGAAAGGAAAGGAGAAACACTAGTGTTGCTGTGCAGAAATTAAGTCTTTCAAATACATATAAAACATTCAAGGCTTAAAAAAGTATCAGGCCTAGGAATGATTTTCAAAAGCAGAAATCAGAATTTGAAAAATCTAGTTGCTGTCTGCTTGGTATATCTAACCTGAAAAGCCTCCCTTTGTAGATTTAATATGGGATCAGCGAAGTCCTTGTCTTGCAGAATTTTGTTTTGGGAGACAGGATCCTTCTCAACACAAGTATTAGGTTTCGGCAAACCACAGTTGTGCAGCTGAAGACTGTTTTTGTTATAAGTCCACATAAGTGTGCAGCATATGAAATCCAAGCAAATTCCACAATATTAAACATGCAAGCCTTTGAAAACAGGAAGATCATAATCAACAGCAGCAAACACAGGATTCAACTTTTAACTATGTAAAGATTTTCTTATAATTGCCAATAGATCTTTTTTATTGTGGAGTAATCCTCATGCTTGTGTATGCAAACTCAACACATTTCCTGAAATATGTTTTGTCATATGTTCACATTAGAAACTAAAGAGCTTGAAATTCACATAATCCAATCGTTCTCACTATAGAAATCTACCTTCTATACAGATCAGAAAAGTTCCTTTTGAAACCAGGAAGAGTCTGAATATCATGACAATTGTGACAATCAAGCAGAAAAAGAAAAGGGAAGGTGGGGCGTGGAGGAGAGAGGAAGTGCAAAAGGTAGCAGCAGAAGAAAAATGGAAAGGAAAAGCCTACCTGCTTTCCAGGTGGATTTCCATAAAGTAGTATGAAACATTGCACCTGCAATGACAGGGACTGCACCTAGTGACTGTTCTTTTGTCTTGCAAAATCTTTGCTTCCAAAAGCCATTAGGTGATGAGATTTATATTCTACATCAGCCATCCACCTACTGAGCGACGCTATTGTGTTATTTTAGCTTGGTATTTTCCGATAAGGTACCATTTAGGAACATCTGGGCTTTTAAAGAGATTTCTTATGCTCACTTTTATAGGACTGTTAATAGGACAATAGTCTTCTGTGCAAAAAATACCTGCCACTCCTTCTCAAATACTTACTCCTTCTCCGTACCTACATGCTTACTGCTGCCTGAGTCGCAGCAGCAGCTCAGCTGCTCTAGTTTTACTCGTAAATCCCCTCTTCAATATCATCAATCTGAGTAAGTCAGAAATTCTAATAGGCAAAAGCAAAGAATATTCTTTAGGATTGGGAGGTTTTCTATTATTTTTAAATACATGGGAGACATTTTATTTGCCTTTTTTTTTGTTTTGGAGCCCTTAGGATACAGATCTTCAAGCTTCATTGGCAGCCATGTATGCTAGAAATGGTTTTTTAATGAAAGCTAGGCTTCTTATGTAATCATATGATTCAAGCAACTAAGGGTTTAGAGAAAAATATTGAGATTTACAGTAAGCCAATGGAAGCCGACAATACTGCATGGATCTGGGGAAGGAAGATTATACAGTCTCCAAGACAGGTATAGGAAAAAGTACAAGTAATCATCAAGTTAAGTTTAGAGCTGTCTAGATACAAGTAAACACCACAGAGATTTTGTAATAGGTGTTATATGAAACACTAGCAGCCAAGCGGTTCTCAACAGAAGCTTATTTTTTCAGGTTGATGTAACTGATAGACAATTAATTAGCATTTTCAGACAGGAAGGTGCTGGTCTAATGGGCCAGGAGATGAAAGGATGTCATTTACCCATAAAAAAGGAAAAAAAATCCCCAAACATAACATGAGCAGCCTTGGCACTGCCAAAGCAAAATAATTCAGCTGGCAGTATCACCTCCAGTAACGGGCTATGCCTATAAAGTCCTCAGCTGCCCTGCTGAAGCTGTGGTCCAAGGGAGCTACTGTCAGACTCTCACAGAAGCACAAGGGTCATTTATCTTCCTGAAAATGTGTAACCGGGAACTCCAGGAAATGGTTTAGCTCTTTCTTAAGTGAGCTCCTGTGACATAGAGTATGAAGGAAAGCAGACCAGAGAATTATATTGCTTTTTTTTCTGTAGCCTTAAACCCTATCAGTCATTTCAACCTGCACTGCAGTAGGCAGTTTTCAGATATTAATTCTTTTGGCCCATTCCCACTCTGGGCAAATTAAAATCAAGGCCATCAGACAATTATTTCAGTCAGCCTCAATAGAAATAAAACACCCTGTCTGCGGAAGGTTTTAAATTCCCTGAGGCTGTTGAAAAAGCAAATTAAAAAGCACTGATTTATTTCAGCAACTAAAGATTTGCCTTCTGAAAGAGGAAGCAAAGACCTTCCTGTAGGGCAGAACACTTGGCAGCAAGGGTGTTTGTTCGTTTTTGGGGTTGGGGGGAGAGATAAAGGGGTAGGTAAATTGGCTCCTCCTGGGGCTGTGAATATACACAATCACTTCTGTTTCTCAGACAACTAACTGCTTCCAAAAACAGGCAGCAAAAGAAAATGAGCAATGCAACGGAGGCACGTTAGTGGTGATCCTACAGGGCTGTAAGAATATCAGCTTTCATAGGGAAGGCACCCAGCAAGCACATCCCTAGTACCCCTCTGTTTAGAGCAGAACTGGGGGCAACTTAATTTTCTTTGGGAGGCTGGGCTGGCTTGTGATGTGGTTAGTTTCTATAAGCAAGCAGATGTTAAAGATCCCCTTTAAAAGCTGTTACTTGCAGTTTGTTATTCATCTAGTTTCTAGGTCAGTTTTCAAGTCAAGCCAAGAGAGACTATTTATACCAATCATTTACTTTTACTTCTTTTAGCACTAATGGGGAGATAAAAGCAAATGGGTGCCCTAAGCATTCCCCAGTAACTTCTACAAACAACTGCAGTTGACTGAGGTTGACAAATGTCACAGTAAGGACTCCAGAGTAAGCCTCAACACAGTTTCACCATCTTCATTGTTTTTCTATCAGCAACAAGTGTTTTCAAAGTGGATTTGAATCTAAAGGCTCTTGAAGAAGGAACAATGCTTTCTTATGTTCTATTTCCTATTTGAAGCCTTAGATCTGCTAAGAATTACCTATGTACTTATAATAGCAAGTAGTTCTCCTGCTCACTGACAGGCATGGGTTTAAGAGTTGAATACATGTCAGTCACAAGCTAAGTTTTTCAGGCTCCTCAAGTCAATGAGAGGACCTAAAGATTAATCCAAGACTCTTTGCAAATGATAGCAATCCTTTATTGATTCTGAACGGCTTTTGTTCAGATGTCTTTTTCATTATCTACCAAAATATACACATCTTATTCTACCATTAGAAAATGTATTAGGTTAATAAAAGAAAACCTGCAGCCAGAGAGAAAGGGAAGTTGTTTTGATAGAATATTGTTCCTGTCAGTGGGGATAAAGATGGATATAGAAAGAGCAAAAAACTATCTCATCATGCCTAGCAGGCAGAAATGACAAAGCACAGCTTTAGAAAGGCTTAGGGGCAGAATGTTTGCAGAGCCGCAGGAAACACTGAGACACACGAAACCACACACTTTTACAGACAATGGGCATGGGGCAGTACTTTAATTGTGGAACAGCTAGACTTGATGAAAAAGGGTTCTGGTGGTAAATAGCATAAGTAATCCTTGAAAGTTGCGGGACAGCCCAAGCCCAAAGAGCTCCCTGAGGAAATGGGGACAGGCATTTATGTGACTGTGGGCCCCTATGTTTCTCTAGATATCGTGCAGTGCTGTCTTTCCACTCACCTGAAAAACTAGTCCCACAGTTCATCCATTTTGCAATGCTTAAGCTAAGGGGGGAGCAGAGGTGGCAGCCCAGCTCCTGAAACAACCCAGTACCCAGCAGATCTGCATATGAGAATAGACCAGCTCAGGTTGGGTTGGACTCCAGAAGCTTATCATGTATGGCAGCAGATGAGCAGGGTTGTGGGGAGCATCCAGCTGGAGGGTATTATTATTGCTTCATAATGAAATGCTATAGCATTCTGAACTCATCTGTTTCACGATACAGGAGAAGAATTTCTAGTGTACTTTCATTAGTTGTGTAAAATTTTACTTGTCTGTGAAAACTGGACAAATGTAGATGGTCAGGAAATTGAACAACATGCTGGTCTTTAAGAGATCCTGTGCATCATACTCTTAGCTAAGACTTTATCTGCTATTTGACAGTGCTGCATTGATTTCTGCTCATATAAATACTGCATGAATTCCATGTCCTTCTGCTTTGAGAAGGCATTTTTACATTTTTACATTTTTACATTGCAGGATATTCCTTGAGTGGGAGGGGGGAATTCTTTGTAGGAGGTAAACAGAAGACAGGGATTACAGTGATAATAAAACCAAAGAGAAACACTCGTGCAACTTCCTGTAGTCAGTTTGCTCAGGCAAAGCAGACTATGGGCCAAGATAGAACTAAAGACTGAGAAGTGTTTAACGTGACAAAAATACTGGACTTAATTAAAATCAGTTCTGAAAACAGTAACTAACATGAAATAAAGTAACTCCTAAGTTACACTCTAGTTTAGAAGGCAAAAACAATACAGTCTCTGTGCCAGTCTACATGCCTTGGCAGGGATCAGAAAGCCATCAGAGACTTCCAGAATGAAATAGTGTCTCAGCTTGGCACAGTGGCAGCTCCATTACCAGCTTCCACGAGGTTTGGTCATCCAGTTTAAACTGAGCTACAAATCTTCAACACATCTGTATTTTTTTCCCCCTCATAATACACATGTAAAAATTAAACATTCAACAGTTCAAGCTCATTAAGTTTCTTAAAAGAAAAATGCAGTAAAAGTAATTTAGAACGTATACTGGTATAAATGCCAAGATTCGTCAGAATTGAAAAACAAACAAACAAAACCCCTCCCAAACCAAACAAAATCCCCAGCTCAATACTAAATGAAAAAGAACATATACAACATGGCCCAGAATAAGCATAAACATCTGAGACAAAGTCCCAAGCAGCATGAAAGCCTTAAAAAAGATTTAGATTAAAATGATTCCTTCTGGATCAAGTGTTCAGCAATGATGTTTAGAGTAGTGATGCAACTCTTTGAAACTTATAAAGATACATTGGCTGGTGGCAATTTGACAGATAGAAATATGTAATATATTAAATGTATATATCAAAGCTCATTCAGTTCCACTGAGTTAGAGTTCTGTAATCGGTTTCCAGGGGACTTGGATTAAGTCCCAATTTGGTAATAAAAATACTGTGCAAAATAATAACTGAAATAAAAAGTCTCCAAGTCTGCTAGGGCTATTTCATGAAGGATAAACACACTTCATCAGTAAGGCAAGCTAAATATTATCCTTTTACCATGGGCTATTTGTGCTGTTAGAATTTTTTTCCCTTAACTCATCTTCAGAACTGACACCTTCCCCCTCCAAGAATACTAATGGCAGCAAAGAGCTTCAGTGCTTTGCCCTTTCCTTTTCCTGCTGAAGTCAGTGTCTGTCTTGTGGCTGACTTCACGAGCAGCTAACTTGTGGCCTTTTTCTGCTTTCTTTGGAAGTTGAAAGAGTAAAAAGAACTAGACATGGCAGATCCTAATCATGTTAATCTACACATCCTGACAATAAAACCCTAGGAAGACAAGTACATGCCATTTACTACCTCTTCTGTATAGCATTTAAATTTTCACAGGCACAGTCCCTCTGCTCACCTTGATGATTCTGTCATCTCTTCTCACAACCATGCTGCTAAGGAGAGACTATTATAACTTCATGGCTTTTAATAGACCAAATCTAAAGTACGGAGAGCATAAGGATTTCTACAAGTCACACAAGCATGTGGCAGCAATAGTTAACAATTCTCTGTGTGCCAACTCTCTACCAAGCTGCTGTACTGTTCATTGCTTCTCCTTAGTTTTATTCTCAAAAGGATAGAAATATAAGCAAAGGAAACAACATCAGGTGTCAGGTATGTGGGAAGGACCAGAAGCAGGCTAAAGAGAAAAGTAAGTGGAAAATTAAACAGCTGAATACAGTTTTCAGTGCTGACAAAGAGCCACATAAAGCAGGGATGCCTTTCAGTTTAGAGTATGAATACATTCCCTTATATAATGTCTGTTTTTCCAAAGTCATTTGACCATAATTGTAATTTTGATGGCAGTAAATTTCCACATCCAGATGTGCTGAGGAGATGTTTTTTCCTTGAGTGGTTAAATTACCCTCCAGGCAAAGGCTCACAGTACCCTTACATGGCCTATTTGAAGCCAGCCAGTGACACAGTATGGTTGACATAGAACTGCTGCGAGGAAGTGGTGTCACCAGCAGTGACAGTCACTGCAGGCCCAGGAGGGAGGAATCTGTGTGAGAAACAAGGACAAGGATAAAGAAATAAATGTAAAGGGAAACTAGAAAATGCACAGCAGTGGCATAAGTCAGAAGTACTAAATATCTTCTTAGAAATGGAAGTTTAAAATAAGCTTCTGATGTGGCTGGAAAATAGCTGCATGAGCTGAAAATCTGGAAGAATGGCATATGGGAAAGGGAATGAGTTGTTCTGTTGGCTTGTCAAGGTACCTACACAAACAGCAAGCACTTTAGCATCACTGCATCAGAAAAGTGCAGGGATCAGGGTAGAGTAGAGCGAGGTCTGTCTGTCCATGCTTCCTTCCTTCCAGTGTGTGCATGAAAGAGGTGCCCTGTCCCTACCCACTGTGCCTTTCAGCAATAAGTCACACAATGTCACTGCTGGTGCTTCAAGACTGCACCATGATGTGGCTAAGGCCTTCCTCATCTCCCCAGAGGCAATCAGCAGTTTTCAATAGAGATGCTGTGAATCAGCCTGAGTCAAAGGATCCTCTATCTGTGACTGTGTATTGCTCAGGCTGAAGACCTTAATTCTGTAGAAAAGGGGACTTTAGGGAGTAACTCCTATATGAAGTAATGGAAGAGAAAATAATGTCACAGGATTACAAATAGGGATGAATCACACCACTGCTAACTAATTCTTCCCAGAAACCAACAAAAATCTGAATAACAAAACAAGTCAAATATTTTTTACTCTCACACCTAATTCTGGCTTTTTCTGCGACTCCTAAAGTTTACCAGCACAGTCTCACTACTGTTTTTGTATTTCTTGGCTATTGATTTTTTTTATTTTACCTTTCAAAATTTGTACAATTTAACATTTAAAAGGGGTGCATGCAGGTAAAATTGCCATACATATTAAAAAGATGAGCCAACCAACACTCAGTTTCACAAAAAGGAGATTAAAATGCTTGTGGTTGATAATCCAGATAGCTGCTGCTTTCATAACAGCTTCATTTCTAGTCAACGTCTCCAACTGACAGAACCTAGCCATCATGGAGGAGAAACAAACTTCAAATGAAATCCCATGGAGTACCCCAGCCACTGTCACAGGGGCACCTGCATATGCTCTTTTTATCCATAGACTGAAACACCCCTGCACTATCTGGCTTTGAGATCAACAAGATCGTAGCACTATGGCAGTAGACATTCATTCAAAACAGTCTTCTTTCTTTGACAACAACCAACAAATCTATAAAGAACAGCTTTCCCTTCAAACTTTAGTTAATTATCCATCTGATCTTCACAGACATTGCAGCCTGTCTTAAATTTAATTAAGCCTGTCTTATTAAATTGCTGTAATTTCTGTACCTTGACCTAGTAGCAGGACTCACATGTTGTTAAAAACTCCTCAGAGAAGGATTTTCCAGGAACAGTTCTGACCTAACTGCAGGTATCAACACTAAGAGACAAATTCCTATTTGCCCCCCAGTTAAAGATATGATCTTCCACATGAACTGGACCAGAACCCAGCATTCACAGCAATTTTATCTGTAGCATATCTCTGTAGTTAAGGATCTGTAATTTTGTACAGTTGGTTGAAAGAGTATTATAACCAGATACAATAACTGAAAGAAATCATTCAGTTATTACTCATCATTTATAGTCATCTACTGGATGAATGATGATTTAACTATCAGTTGTCACAGCCAGTAACAGTAATCTCCAGTACGGATGACAAAATCTTAGTTCTCAAGAATACACATCCTTTTTCCAGCTACTTCCATCACTTCAGCTGGACTCATGCAGAGATTACAAATGCCTATGCATCATTTTACCCAGCCAGCACCTTTCTGTTTCCCCTCCAAATAGATATGAAGTTCAAAATCAACTCTACTGTGCTTCCATATCACCTTGTTTACCTTGCATTCCCTGTCTACTTAGCTTTCTTCCCTCTGTCCTCACCACTGCAGAAACTAACACATTCCTGTGCAGTCAGTTACACACCCCTACCACTGTTGTTTCCAAAAGGAACATGGAATAAGTCTTGATCTTGTAGGCTGTACTCACAGGACAGACTCTTTGGAATAAGAAATATCTTTGACCACCTAATGCATGTAGTGGCTTTACATATAACTAGAAGGAACTGTGGTGGTGAAGATGACGTAGTAGTATTCAAAGAAGCTCATGACCACCAAAGTATCTAAGCACACAAAGTTAAAAGACCACTGTGAACTGAGTTGCACAAATGATAGGAACTAACAAAGCTACAGGCATCCCTGTGTATTTCAGACATTAAAGTGGAAGTCATCTTTCATAAATCGTGCTGTTTTCAGCAGTTTGTAACACAGAGAAGACCACCTGTTTCATGTTATTTTCAGCCTTAAACATTGGTCTCTTGCATCTCAAAGCATCCCCTTCAAGTGTTTTCAATACAGCTGTGCTTTGGGGTTCTGCAGTGCCTGAAGAATGTGAGATGCTACCCGGTGAGCTGCCAGAACTTCATGCTTCAGTAATGCTCTTGGAGCTAGGGTTAAGTACTTACTATAGAGAGTGAATACAGATTGTAACAATCACATCTGTGTGGAAACGTTGCAACAAAAGATGCCTCCTTTCACGGTACAGATACGCTGTTCCCCCACTTGTCAAGAGTCACTCAGTATGTTCTGTGGGAATTACTACATCCTTTTACTTCAGTGCTAGTTTGGTTAATTAATTTGGGTTGGTTTGAGCCAGATAGAGAAAAAGACGAGCAAGTCCTTACTGATTCATGAAAAAGAATATCTGGACTCTTGTTTTCTCCTTTTTAGGAAAATGAATTCCCTTATAACCTTCTTCCTCATGTGTATAATTTTAACAGGTAACCTTCTTTCTCATAGTTATTTCAGCCCTGATATTTCAAAAACCATTTTTAATAGGAAAACAAAGAATTGCTACCCAAAACATTTCTTTTCCCAAAACAAAACGCTGCTCTCTAGTGGAAGATGATGATATGATCTAATCTTGTTAGAAAAAAAGTTTGAAAAATCTTCATTTTCATTTGAACAGTTACAGGAAACCTTAATTCATTTTCACAAGCACTGGCATATAAGAGTAGTGGGGCTGGTTTGTTCTATTTCAGTCCTTCAGATAGTCCTGTGACACATTTTGGTATTTATTCCTCAAGATAAATTTGCTATGCATTTATATCACTAACACAATCATATCCAAATAACCTGCCAAGTATTTGTACCTTAAAACGAAAACATGTTTTCTAATTTGATCCCTTTTAGTTTCTCTGTTCTTAGACAATATAAAAACAGGGGCTGTTTTTTCTAATTTTCTTACTTTTTTTCCACGTTTAATTGCTGACAGACTTTCTTAGGTCTGAACACATAGCTTCAGCCTAGCCATTTCTGAAGACACAACACTGATCACTTACATTCAACAGAAAAAATTACTATGAAAATCTTTACCCTGTTGCTATGGGTTTCTAAAGCCATTCCCATCGGCAACGTAGTGCTAGAAAATTGAGGAATGCAGTTGCAATCATTCCATCAGCTTATACCGAAACAGTGGCAAGTATCAAATTACTGTTAAAAAACTCCAAAGAATATTTGTCCTGGAAGACCGGATTTAATCCTGCCTGTAGTTAATTTATAAAATGCAGCTTCCATTTGCTTTCCTATTTTTTAAAGCGTAGTTAAAGCAAAAAAAAAAAAAAAAAAAGAAAAAAAGCCCTCCATACTAAATTTCTTCAAGTTACAGACCAAAGCAGCACAATTCTAGATTTATTCTCAGCTTCCCATGTTCATAATAGGAAACCTATCTAGCATGTGCTTCTGTTTTCTCATCTCTCTGCTGATAAGAGGCGTGTAAAGTAGTTTCCTCATAAATGTACTAAGAAACTACTTTACCACTTTATTTTTTTAAAATTAAGTACCTTTGAAAAAATTGGTTTTTAGGTCTACTAATTAATTTTTAACTACAATTTTTGCCTGCATACTTCTCCCACTTTAAGTACTCTTCCTGTCAAATCCAAATACTACAGGGAGAGAACCGTAATTTGTCAAAGGATGGAGGTTAAGCAGTTGCTTAATTAGACTGCTAATTAATGTAAACCTCTTCTGTAAAAATGACAACCCTGTCAGATCTGTTTCAAGTCTTCTGCCAAAATTATGTAGGCTACATGCGCTGTAGAGTAATATACATGCTTGGAAAAGCACTCCAGCTTAACTTCATCCATTAGCAATTGATGCTGCACACCCTTCCCAGTCTGGGGTGGAGGAAGTTAATGGGCCCTGGACATGTGCTTGTCTTTCCTGAACGTTCTTAGCTGCATCTTGCCATCCATAGAGCCGCCTCAGAAGTCTGTTTCACAGCAAATACATTACCCTCCTGCAATAGCCTGAGGAAGTAGAGCTTCACATAGCTTCTCCATTTGATTTCTTCATTGTCCTCCCTGCTTTCACGTACACTTCTGCTCATGTTCTGCTCTGCTTCCATTGCTGGAAAGATGCTGCCCTCCCCACCAGTCCCAGTTCCCTTGCTCTGAACAGTGCACTTCAGCCATAACTACAGCCTTCTACCTATTTGCAAGGCCTCTGGGCTTTTCCATCTGAGTTGGCACCCAACTAGCAGGTCGTTTTCTGTGTTCCAAACAGCGGGATCCAAGGCGGGTTTTCATTTGTTTGTCTTTAGGGCAAAGAGAGACAGAAAAGCTACCCCAACTCCAAGGATCTACTAAAGCATTTTTAGTAGTAATTATTTAGCTATTCCTGTTGTTACACAGAAATGCAGGGATGGAAGGGGTTTTTTTAACCCACTCCACATAAAAATCCAGAATTACTGACCTTGGAAGAATAGGAATGAACAACATATCTGCTTTGCCATTTACTTGAGATTGAGGCAGAAAACTGTTTTAGCGCAAGTCACACAGTAAACTAGTACTTTCAATAGATCTCATGGAGGAAGGAAAAAAAATAAACCCCAGATGAGTTTATAAATAATGACCCATGGAGGAGTTTCAAAGCCTGACAATTAAGGAAAAGCTTACATTTGTTTCAAAACTGATGAAAAATATGGAGAACATGAGAAAGCAGGATACAGATATTCACAACTAACTTAATGAATTCTGGTAGCTAGTTCTTGCTTACTTCAACACATGCCACTAGCAGCAGCAATCTGAACCAGGGCTCCCATCTGAGGCACCCACTAACTTGGTTAGTTCATGTTAGCTCCTACTTGAGATTCTTCAGCAAGCCGACTATTCCAAGTTCAGTGCTGATCCTCTACAGAAGCTGGAGATGTACAACTTTAAGGACATCTAGTGATCAATTAGAATGATAGTAGCTAATTGTTCCCTAAGGACTAGAGATTTTAGCATTAACTTCACAAATGTTTTTACTGTAGTAAGTCCACAAACACTTCTGAGACATCATAAATGAATCTGTGATGCTTTTCCACGCAAAGACATGTTGGCTGTCTGGGATAGTCTGCTCCCTAGTGACTTTTCAGAAATGAAATTATTGCTTGAAAATTTACATGTAACTTAGTAGTTAATTTCACTCAGCATAATAGAGGAAAATGTGCAAAACAGTATTTGTTTCTTAAAAATGAAACCTGCAATAAAGCTAAGAAAATGAATGAAATTTTAAGAAATATCCCAAAGTGTCACTTCTTTGACCATTAAAACTGACCCTTAAAACAAGCAGCTTATGAGTGAAAGCCAACGGCTAATTTGTTTACTGACTGTACAGAAAGGCCAAATGACAATTACTAATTCAGAGTGCTCTTATAAACAATCTGTGTTTGGCTGAAATACTTACCAAGTGTATAGCCTGCTCAGAGAGCAAGAGGTATTTATATTTACTTTAAGCAAAAAAGTTTTTACATTACATATCATTTAAGTTGTCAATATCTGAGACTTAATTCTCAAGAATTCTGAACTGTTTTAATATGCAAGCAAATGAGGAAATGGAGGTTAGGTAATTCATATATTAATTATGCACAAATAGAATGCATCAATAACAAATACAACATTTATATTTATCATCTTTGCATCTTTTTATTGTCATATTCAAGACAATGATAACAGATGTAATTTACTGAATACTTTTAGCACATACAAGAGAGTAAACCCACCATTTAAGTAGCCTCACTTTATTAAAAAAAAAAAATTAAAAATGAAAGATGGTTACTCATTTCAGTACAAACTCAACCCATTTCAGAAAAGCCAGAGCTCTATACAGACAATTCAGCAAGTGGCAATCTCACTGAGATCAAAATAAAAAGAAAATAATAATTTCTATTGTTAAAAATGGAGACAACAAAATATCTATGGCTTTTAGGGCAGATGCTAAATGCATTACATTCTCAGTCATTATCCTGCCAAAATCTAGGCAAAAGTGTACCTTCACATCTCATTGAAAATACAAAATAATTTGAGTATAGCTATGTTGAATTTCACATTAGATTTTCTGTGCATGAAGGAAGACTTAGAAAATAAACACAGTGGCACTTTAAGACTTAAAACATCAGATTACATTATCTGAATGTAGCCTTGCCCTTTTCTTTTGGTTGCTACATAAAGACAAATGGCAGCACAAACGCATTCATTTTCACATGCTAGAGCACTCAGCAGCCTGCTTTTACTACATGAGTGCACTACTTCAGCTTTTCCCTCTCTGTGTTTTGTTTCTCTCTAATCTTGACCTACACTATGAGCACACAGAATGTCAGAACAGTGCTGGGAAGAAAACACTAAGATACTTTCCATCTACAGCATCACAGTAAATTTAAACATACTATACTGCAATAATTTAAGATCTGTATTCATTCTGAAAACTGCTAGTAGGCTAAAGATTAAAATAATTTGAAATTGTTTCATGGCACTGTTTGAAGACAGCTTCTTTTTCTATTTCTACTTTATATATTAAAATGAAACCTTGTTGTTCAGCTGATCCTGCTCAATTGTAAAAGTTTGCCAAAACTAAGACTGCTGTAAATGACAGATTCCAGCAGTTTAACAGCTGCTATAATATGAGAAGCTATTTATTATGTCCAGTGTTATTGTAACAGTCTTCTCAGAGTTTAGTAGCAGCTTTACAATATGCAGCTTCCTGCAGGTATGTCTCAAAGTAGAATTCCTGGGGAGGAAGACCACTTACTGGATAAAGACAGGGGATAAAAGAAAAAGGAATTAAAAAAACCCAACCAACCAACCAAACAAAAAAGCAAAACCCCAAACAACAAGCAGAGAACAAATATTTCCAACACTTTCAACAGCACTCCTTAAGTTTAACTCAGTAAGAATTAGACACACAGTTCAGCTTCCTGCAGTTTCTAATAGCCTCAGAATGATTTCTGCAGCTCCTGTTATAGGCCATTTCCACATTGCACTCTGTGCAAGCTCACTCAATGCTCTTGCTATTTTGCTTTTGTTTGTTTGGATTGTTTTGTTTTTTTTTTTTAACCAACTCTGAATACACATGTCTAATACTGAGTCAAAACTGATTTCCACCCATTAACACAGAGATCCAATTCTAGCACTTGAAAGAATTTTATCAGTTGAAATCCACTTGAAATTTATTTCCACTCTCTGGTGCAGAGAAGCTTCACCCTTCAAGGGTCTGTACTAACAACAGGTGGTAAACTGTGCTGTTCTTTTGAGTGTTTCACTTACCAATTCACAGTTAGAGACACACAGAACTGATAATACACATTTCTTAATGTACGTTTTCTGACTATTTCTTGTGTTGCTATTTTCTATTATGTCCAACTGCTATGTAACAATGGGAATATGAAAATCATTATTATCAAATATCAGTGGCCTCCTGGGAGGAGTTGATTCTTTGTCCGCTTTGTGCAACAGCTTAAAAAGTCCCGTTCCAATATTCATTGGAATTCCCATGATGATGCACTCAGAAACACCTAGGAAAAAACAACAAACATGCTGAACATCCAAAGATGAGGGATTTACAAAACTATTTTCATTTGCCTGTTCTGTTCATTTGCCTTGCTTGTTAAATCTCCCTCCAAGGGCTCTTTACCAGATAAAGTTAAATGCTACGGTCATCTGATCAGTATGTTATTTAAATTCTAGACAGGAGAAATTCAACGTAAACTAAACACCTGATCTAGTAATGGAAGAGCTTCAGAAGGTCTGTTTTTAGAGAAGACACATTCCACTCAGTGCAAACAACAGAATATGTAAGGCAAAGTTACTTCATGCTCATTCTCTGACCCAGTGCTAAGAACCATAGAATCAGTCACATCTGGCCAAGTGCCCTTGAAAGCCCTACACCCTCCCCGTGACAGAGGCATACCCCTGATTTATCTATACTGCTTTTCATATCTTCATGATTATAAAAGTTCTTGTTTTGAATTTAAAGATCTAGTCTGTCCCAGCTATTTCTGATAGCTGTACCACTTTCACAGCAAGAGGCTGACACATTAATATTCCTGATCTACTGATGTACACAACTTTTCTAAAGAACGTTCCACATTAAAAGAAAGCTATCAGGTACCACTGGATTTTTTTCCTCTGCATACTGTTAAAATCCAAATGATACTTTTGACACATCCTCAGGAGTACAAGAACATTTGTCTTTCACACAAATGTTTAAGAAAGTAACTAAATATCTGTACATTTGCTCACACGAAGGATAAAAATAAATTTGCATAAAATTCTGGCAAGATTTGCTTGGTTATTTAAATAATGAATGAAGATTCTGTATTTTTGCTCTTAAGACAATTGCTGCATGTCTACTACATATTTACTAACACTGTGACTTAAAAACCTTGTGCAAAATAAACCTCTCAGGAGTTAATGTATATTTGAGCCCACTACTTTGTACAACTCCTGCAGCATGCAGGTTACAACTGATAAAAGAAATAACCTTTCTAATACCTAGCAGAATAAAACTTAGCTCATTTTGCAGAATAACTTTTCGACCTGAGCCAATCACTGAACCATGGAAACTGCATTTAGTTTTGGGAATCCTTCTCCTCTTACAATACTTCCATGTGTATAACCAGAAGCCTTCCTCTCATCTCCCTTTTGCTTCATGAGCAAAGTAGTAGACCTGCAGCATCTGACAGCAGTTATGTATAGCAGGAAACATTCAGGCAGGACATGCCACTAACAACCAAGTGTATGTTACATATCTGCTGAGACTAATGTATACTAGAGACCAAGGCCAATAATATCAGATGGATGAAGATAATGATGTAATTGATGGCAGAAGAACTGCCACAACAGTTCTAATGACCATCCAAGCCTCCTCCACTGCATAGTCTTGTAATGCTACCAGATGTAATCTACTGCAGATTTAAGCATCTGGCTGACAGCTATGAACTGCTGCTCTCACTTCCAGCTGGAAGAAGCGATGTAGACATGAAGTCAGTCATACTGCTCTTACTGCAGAATTTTTGACACTTCCAGACCACCTACTCATAAATGAACATCACAGCAGTGATCTGTAGCTCTCAGTTACCATCCTTAAGTTTGAGTAAGAGTGCTGTTGGCTGCTTTCTGGAGAGGGGATAGACAAGTAAACTAACTGTATTTCTAAGCACTGGCTTGTACACAGTAGCACTTCCTGCAGATCCTGCTTTCAGAATCCAGTGGATGCTGCTGAAACTGGATGTACTCCTCCAGTTTCAATCCACTTCACCCACTGAAAGGTGGCATCAGCAGTTCTCAACAGAAAATGCTTGTCTTTACATAGGTAAAGCAGGAAACAGCTGTTCCCCATTCTCTCCTGATGGGGGAACACATCTTTCAAGACAAAAAGGATTCAAAGGCTACACAGTCTAAAACTACATCCACACATTCAGAAGAAGCACCGATTTGAGATGCCATTCAGTGCAGCACCTAAAGTAGTTGATCTTGAGTACATACTCATCTTTCTTGGCAACGTTCGTAATTTTTTCCTGCTCTTGAGATGCAAAGCCATAAGGGTGTAGAACACTTTTTATAGCAATTCAAAGAGATAGCTAGCAATGGCCAGGTCACTGCATGTTAAAACTTGACTTTAAAACTGAAGAACAGATACCTTTAAAAAGAAATTTCTCCTAACAGGGATCTTTGCTGTTACGTTAATGAATGGATTACTGAAACAAAGCTTCTAACAAACAAACAAACCCAAATGTAATTTTGATCTATTTAGATTAGAACCAACTGAAGAAGTCAAGAATTTTGCCTGTTTATTTCTAGGTGCAACTGACAAATCACATAGGCAATCACTGTGCATAGTACACCACCTACGACAGCTGAGACATAAGCTTTTTACTTCTTAGTAGGAATGAAAATGAAACCTGAATACTGAATAGGGTACTAAATTCCTTAATCAGCTCTACGTGTTGGAAGATACACAAACTTCTACAGCTGAAAAACAACAGAACTACTGATAGCGAGACAAATTCCCTGGTATTTCACTGAGCTATGTGATGAGAAGCAAAGCCAACTTACTAAATATCTGCTTTAAGAAACATACAACCAATGTCCAATTGATAGCAAGATGTCTAATTGAGATTAGAAATAGATAAAGATCCACCAAACTTCTAGGATCAAGAAGTTTTTGACCAGTAAACTGAACAGAATGCTTAAAAAGGACAAAATTTCAATGCTTTAAAGATCTTTACAAGTGCTGGGTAGGGATCACAAACTGCAAAAGAATTTGCAATACCTACCACAAACAGAATCCTTCTGTCCAAAGTATGCAGCATCAAACAGATGGTCTGCAGTCTTTTCAAATGAAGCCAGCATCAACACACTTTCCTTCATTTTTGCCAGCCCAAACCTAGTAATACCCAGCACTTCACCCTTGATTGATGAAAAAAACCAAAGACAGATTATCAAGCACAACAGTAGCTGGAAGTTAGTTATGTTTGCTAAAGAAGCAAATCGAGTGAACAAGAGAAATACAGCTTTTATTCTAACACAAAAACATAGTAGTAAGTAAAAGGTTATTATCTACAATATAGCATTGTCATAATATGGCTGCTTCACAGTTAAACATCCTGAAGTCAATAGTTAGGTTATAAGTAAATAAAACATAAACAAATATTCACATACAACAAAAGCTGTTATACATGGTTAATAGATTCATATTTTCTCCAAAGCAAGAACATTGGAAAGATTGAAAGAAACGCAGCATGTGGAGAAAAAACCCCACACAATTCTTAACTAGTTGCAGAGTTAAAAACTTCAGTGCGTCTGACAGCATTATGCTGAAGCCACTGCCTACTGTCTACTGATAAGTCTGACTTATTTTTCCACTCTCAAAAAACCAAACCAACCAACCAAAAAAAAAAAAACCAACCCCAAACCCAAATCAATCAAACAAACAAACATAATCAGCTTTTAAAACTATTTCTGCCTCTGTTTCTAACAGACAACCTGATTATAACAGACTGTGCAGAGAAGCACAAGTCAGAAGAACAGACAGAAAACACGCTAGGAGCCCAACAAGTGTAAAACACTGCACACTGATGCCCTTTTCCACTATTGTGTCACAGCTCTACACGGTCAGCCCTGGGGACTGCTGCAACTCAGTACAACAAAGCCCTACAGTCTGGGGTGAAGTCAGAACTCCTTCATCCATTTTACCCAAATTAAAGCCTTGCACTCCAGCAGGCAAAGTGGAAAATATTACTTCATGAAGTGCAATCAAATCTAAAAACCATAATGAATGCAAATAATGTATTTATGTAAAGAAACAAAAAGAAGGTAAATCGATAAAGAACAGATATGATTTTCTACTAACAAATTCCGGAAGATTGTTCATGCTCTACATGTAATCTGATCCTATTTCTAATTTCTGTACCTTTTGATGCCTACATACAGCACAGCTGTTATGAACCACACCCCATGTGGTTTTCTGCACAGCAAACCTTAAATTGCATGCATGGTTACCCAAACAGTTGATTTTCATACCACAATTTTTAGCATTCATTGTTCAAAATCAAAATTATGAGTCCTTATTCATTATGTCAACTTGTTTCCAGTCAAAACAGGCCCTTTCCCCTCCACCCCAAGAACTATATTAATTAAGCATTTTGCCTGATATGCAGACAGCAGTATTTGATCAATATAACTTACAATTCTTAAAACTGATTTCCATCTCCCTAGCTCACTCATTCCACTCGAACATGGTGAAATTCGTCTGTGTAAACAAGACATGTAACATATAGAAAAAAAAACAAACCCACAGAACAAACCTTGTAAGTCATTAGATCAGACAGCAACATAACATGTCTCCTGTCAATGCTCATACCATGGTTCACCATTGTATACTGAATCTCATTGATAATGGTTGTCCGAGCAGCTTCAATTCCTAGTGTCTTCTCTACCTACACAAAAGATTATGTTTGATTAATGAAGAACCAAATGCTTGGAGCAAATATATTCCTGGAACAAATCCCATTTGATGTCAGATTAATACTTCATTTCCATTACTATCCCTCTGCATTTCTCTATTTTAAAAATATTCACAGAAAAAGCTTTTTTCAAGTGAACAGTGCTGCCAGTCAAACTATTCTCTTGTGTTAAAGCATTTTGACAACTATTAATGAAATCAGGCTTAATTAGATATCAACCACTGCATCTGAGCACAAACAAGCACTTGTAATAAAGATGCTACAGGAAAAAACCACCACAGAACCCATTTAAACATTACCTCATAAGTGTTGTTAGAGGATGTTTTTGTGCCTTTCACTCCATGAGTAGCCATAACAGCTCGCAGATTATCACCTTCAACCAAAAGTTTGTATTTTTCCTTTCCACTTTGTTCATCAATATGAATGACAGCTCGGGAAACCTCTGGTATGCCTTGCACTACAACCTTCACAAACCAAAAAAAATGCTAGTAAATTTGATGAATACAGTAATGTAGCATTAAAAGGGTAACCCTTATCAGCATTCAAACCTATTTAGAAGCTCCAGTCTTTGGAGTAAATGCTGCATTAAAATACATATGAAATAATATTCTCTGCTCTTAGATGCACTAGTGCAGATGTGGCATTCACAGTGTACTATAAACCTTATTCACTAGCTGCATTTTTTATTTGATGCCAGATCACCTCACACTCAGACATGGGACTCTGAATGGTGACAAATCCACACAAATGAAAAGGGCATCCTGCCAATAATAGAGATTCTCTTATCACTGTTTTTAAACCCAAAGTAGATAGTCTTTTTGGAGAGAGCTACAAAACCTGCAGATACTGTCACGTGGTTGACAAATCTATATGCAGCTGGAAGAATAAATAACTATTTCATGTAACTGCTGCATTTGGAATGCTTCAGTAAACATTGTAAGGAAAGTATCAAGGCTTAAATTTGATCTATTAAGATTAGTAACAGGGACTTCATCGTAAAGTAGTAGCATAGCAATCTAAGAGTTACAAACTCAGCCTATTTCACTGTCAATACTACCAAGAATTAATTTAGTCTTCCCACCACAGAAGCCAAATTATTACTGATTACCTCCCACAGAAGCATGAGACAACCTTTGTTTTTACCTTTGGTAGTTCTTCCTTCAGGGACTGCAATACATAATACATTGAACTCTTGCTATTTTCGCGAGGGGTCACACATACAACTGCTTCTCCATGGACAGCAACATCCCCAGGCTTTACTCTGAGTTTAGATATGCAAATAGAGTAGCGCACAGTCTCTGCATTCACCTGTGGAAAAGGTAGGCCAGCAAACATCAGGGTATATCTCTTCACGTATACAAATTTGCTCACACAGATGCAACAGTCTTTCAATAGAATATAAAAATACAAAGGTAGAAAAATAAGCAAAAATTGTTACTCTTATAAATTGGTGAGGGTACCAGCCCATATGTTAACTAATGGACGGAAGTGGCATCCTTGTATTTAGCAAGACGCCAATAAACGAGTGTATGTTCTCTTGTTTCCAAATAAAAGAAAAATTATCCACTTGACAATGAAAAAAAAGGAGGGGGGTGTAAAATCCAGATATAATGTAGCCACAGGACATCCTCTGCTTACTTTTTTTTTTAACTTGCACTAGTCTGATTAGTGTTTCTGAGACAGGATTAAGAGACACTTTGGATCTTACCCAAGTAACATCCTGCATACGAACTGAACAACTCACCTCTAGTCTCAGTAGCCTAATGCGCTCTAAAGACAGCTTCACAAGGATGAAACAATCATCTGGAAGAAACACTTCCTCAATATATTCTGAAATCTTTAACAAATAAGGATGAAATAGTTAGAATGTGAAAATTATTAAAATGCCTGTCCTGGGTTCAGCAGTAGCAGTCATTTTTCTCCTTCTCAGTAGCTGGTGCAGTTCTGTGTTTCTGACTTTCGGCCTGGGAACAGCACTGATAACACAAATGTTTTTTGTTATTGCTCAAATGTTTAGTCTGTCCGAGGACTTCCTGAGTCTCATGCTCTGCCAGGGAGGAGGGGAAGCAGGAAGGAAGCAGAGACAGGACACCTGACCCAAACTGACCAAAGAGGTATTCCATACCTCAGCACATCATGCCCAAGATGTAACTGGGGGCAGTTACCCGGAAGCGCGAGCTCTCTGCTCGGTTGGCGGGTAGCGAGCGGTTATATTCTCTCCCCTTGTTATTTCCCTTGTCATTGTTATTATTGGTGGTAGCAGTAGTGATTTGTGTTATACCTTAGTTACTGAACTGTTCTTACTGCAACCTGTGGGAGTTGTATTCTTTCAATTCTCCTCCCCATCCCTTCAGAAGCTGAGGGAGGAAGTGGGGGAGCGAGAGAGAGACTGCGTGGCTGATTTATGGCTTGGCTTAAACCATGACAATGCCCCATAGCAATTGGCTAATGTTTACACTTAAAGCATTAGCAATACTAAATTTTTTCCTACCTCTCCTAATAAAGTTTTCTCAATTCTTCCTTTAACTAGACGGGCAAAATCAGGATCATCATCTTTGTCCAGCTGTGCTGTTATAATAGGGGTGCTACAAAGAATAAACACACATACATAAAAAAAAAACTCAGTTAGGAAATTGCTCAATGAGATTACAACAGCAATTTGAACTGCAGCATGCCTTATAGAATGTAACTCTTATCTAAAGCAGTATTTTGTAAGATAAAGAGACCTTCAGCTTCCTCAGGTACATTTAAGAAAATGCACTGAACATGCATTTACCAGCTTCGGGCTGGTAAAAACAAGCAAACACACATGAGATTATAACACAACAACTAGTGACTATTTTCATGACATATACTATTCTAGTATTTAAGTATAGCTTCATGGATACTTCGGAACAGAATCATAGAATGGTTAGGGTATACTTCAACTACTGCTAAACACCAGAAAGTTTCATAAGAAACACCTAATGGAATATTAAACTTAATAAATAACTACTTTACTTCATTTGAGTTTCAGAAAAATAAAACTTCTCTGTTCTCTGGCCTTAAGTATCACTTAGTTGGACAGATACTAGATTTTTCTTGTTTGGGTATTCCATGCATTCAGTGTTATCTAATACATTATACTGGGAACTGGGAAATGCTATCATTTTTTTCCACCAGGTTTCACTTAGGCAAAGGGGCAAAAAAACCCAAACCAATGTTAGTACCTAATAGCTTTTGAAGCATTAATGATTTCTTTGATTCTTGGCACACCCAAAGTAATGTTCATTGAAGCAACACCAGCAAAATGAAAAGTCTTCAGAGTCATCTGTGTGCCAGGCTCACCAATGCTCTGCGCACAAAGAGCTCCTACTGCAGAACCAGGCTCCATCTGTGCCCTGATGAAGAAATTCTCTCATTAGAAAATAAAGAAAGAGATATAGAGCTCAGTAAGGTATCAAATCCTAAGCAAGCGAAGACAGAAGCTATTCTGGTAAGTAGATGAGTTCGTTATTTTTTTTAAATTTTATTTTATTTTTAAATAAACAAACAGGAGAAAGGTTAAGAGGTTGCCAATACTCAAGACTGATCTCATGCAGGGCAAGCAGATACCCTGTCACAAAGGTATTACACAGATCCCGTATAACATCCATAATAGAAACAAACTGCTTGTCTTCTTCCTCCAAAGTATCAAGCATTCGATTCAGGATTCTCCATTCAGGGAAATCCTATATGCTAACATTTCCAAAACTCTCCTTTACATGTTTAAGCACTAGAGACCTTTATTAAGGCTTCTTTAAAAAATTATTATGCAGATTGCTTTTTAATCAGAGCAAAATCCAGATATTAACGCCTTCTTGTTCTCATCTTATTCAAAAGCCCTATACTGATGACATACTTTCCCTTCAAGTTATGCACGTAATGTGGTCATTCCCACATATTGTTTTTTTCAAAAATTCACGTCCTCAAAGAACTGGTTGCCCTTACAGGACAAAACTCAAAGACCACTACACTATAATATGTGATTTCACAATGAGACATGAGGGATGGTATACATTCTCCCCTAGAATTTTGTTCCGATCACACAGCATTCTAAAACTTGCACAGAGTGCAATGTGGTCTGCTCTTCTAGAGCAAATGTAACCTCTGAACTGAAGGCACAATACCACTTCCTAAATGATTCTAACTTATAGCAGCTTCTTGCATTTTCCATTATGAACTCCTACCAAGTAAAATAGCTGTCTGATAGCGATTAAGCATGTAATATCTAAGCAATTAATTCTGGGTGACTGTAAAAAAAATATTTAAGTAGAGGTTATTGTTCTCACTGTTACAACAAGAACATCACATCAATTAGTTCCTTTCCAAGGGTATCGCCTTTCAGCTATCAGATCAGCATAATATAGTATGCTAAAGCAACTTACTACAGTAAAATAGGCAACTAATGTTTAAGAACACTTAAGACAAACATAAGCAAATAATGCTGGTAACTGAAAGCAAAAAACCTGGTAATTGCTTTAAAGTAGTTCTGTTAAGAACTTAAAATAGACATGAATTTTCTGGAAAAAGAAAAAATATTAGTAAACAATCAATGCAGGTGAGCATGAGGCCACAAAGCAGGTGTCATGAATAGCTTCATGCCGGTTACAAAATCCATGGAGCCTAAAGAGAAGAAAGAACTCTCAAAGGATAAAAGGGTGAAAGTATTCATGCTATTACTACTTTGTTAGAGGCCAAGAATTAAAAACAAGAAGCTCCTACAAGTGCGTAGCAAATTCAAGAATATGTTAGCATGAAATGTGACATAACTCTTCACAGACTCTGTAGATCAAGTGTAACTATAAAGATTCATACAGATTTAAAACTGACCTATTGAGATATTATTTTGCATGGACTCTTTAGAGGTTTAGAACAATCTCCTGCAAGAGGGGGAGGAAGGGAACATGTGTGCCAACGAGTGTAAAAAAGTGTTTAAATAATATTCTCTCTCACCTCACTCTGAATCCTATCACTTATGGTTTTCACCAGACTCTGCTGTCAAAACTGTGTGTGGCTCTAAGTAGTAAACAGCTACAGAAGAAAACTGCGTTCACTACTGTTTCAGAAGAAAGGTGCCTAAAAACAAGCAGATAGCTTTGTGTTGTCAGGAAATATAAAATGAAATAGAAAGGAATTTTTTTCTAAAATATAAAAGGGAACCAAGAAAATTACTAAGAGTCTTCTAATGAAAGAATCTGATTATGATTCGGAACAGAAAGGTAAAAACCTTAGCTCTGTCAGACCTCTAGAACTGTCATATGAGGCTCAACTCCGCCTTAACAAGCCCACCTGTACAAAGCAATGCTTTTTTTTTTTTATTTGCATTCTACCTTTGTTTTGCAAATGTTTATGTCATTGAGGGAAACTGTTTCTTATTCTGTATTTGTACTTCATTCACAACAGAACCAACCTTCATACAGTAAAATTAGTACAATGTACTCCTAGATTGCAAACAAAGTGAACAAACACTAGATGGGGGGGGGGGGGGGTAAAATAAAAAAAAAAACAGGCTAAACACTTACCTAAGGTATTTTTCCCTAAAAGTCTCCAGAAACTTCTCTACTTGTGTTGGAGTAATCCTATCCAACTGATATAAAACTCTTGGCTGAAAAGAGAACAGTTGAAAAAGCAACAGCTTTCAAAGACTGAAAAGAACAACATAATTACCTCCTTAAGCTATTTACCTCTGTTGTGCCATTGTCATTAATGCCATACTTGTCCCTAGTCTTTTTTATCTTCTCAGAAACACCTTTGATGAATTTTTTGATTTCCTGAAATTACATTAAAACAGTAATTAAAGACATTGTTTTCATACTGAAGTCTTCAGCAGCAAGTTACTGATGTAGAGCTCCAAATGGAATGTTTACAATAATAAATTAACAATACACATTATGAAGAGAGGAACATGAAAACTTAGACACGCACATACACTAGAATTCAGCAAACCAGAGCCACTCTTGTATAACCACAAATTAGTAGCAGTACATGAGGAATACTGTCCATGCTGAATAAAAGTATCCTTCCTGAGCACACGCTGAAAAATTAAGGTATTTGACTTGGTTGATCCTGACTCTACCATCAGGGAAAGGAAAAAAAATAAAAAATAAAATAGTATTTTCTGAGTATAGCAACAAAAACACACACTCATTCCTCAGTATTCAAAATAAGTTCAAGTTAAAAGACCGTGGCAAGAGAAGAAGTATATAAAGGACACCTGCTGGACAGATTTTAGAGATTCAAGGTGTACTTAATTCGGGAGGAAAAATCTCTCAAAACTTCTATATACCTGTCAGTCTCTACCTAAGGTAGTTCAAGTAATGTCTCTATACTGTGCAGAGGTCTTGCAGATAACTGCATTTAACATGTAATAGTACAAAAGCCTTTCATTCTCTTAACAGATTTACCCAGAACTACCTCTAGCAATCTTTATTGGAATAGAAATTGAAACAATATTGTTAGAAAAATATCCAACATGCCTAAGAAAAAGCATTTGGGCATTATGGTTTGGATATAGATATGTACACTAGATACAACAAAATATAAGGTCCAAGATTAAACTCTTCCATAAAAGTGGACTCAGTGCAACTCATTGCCATAATACAAGGTTATCAAAAGCAAAATACAAACAAGAAAACAAGAAGGAAGAGGAAATCCTTCCCATCTACTTGAACAATGACTTAAGAAAGCCTCCATGTAGAAGTGAATAGCTTGATTTTTTGAGTCCTTTTAAAGCCTTTCCACCTCATTAGTCCTGCGTAACAACCAGGATGATGATCATATAGATCACCTCTTCTTCAGTCAGCACTGGACTCCTTCCAACCACCACAGTAGCCCAGCACTGAACATTGCTCAGAAAATTGAGTAAATATTTGAGTGACTGCCTTTTCTTTTTTTTTTTTAAACAACTGAATTCATAAATCATTATCAAAACACTACTGTTGCATCCTAAAAGAATCCTCAGATTCTCCTAATATCCATATTCTTACTGGTATTCAATGTGTTTTCAGACAGTATGTTATTTTCTGTGACCACAAGAACAAAGTTCAAACAAAAGAACCAACAACAGAAGTGTGCTGCTGGAACTGATGCTTCAAGTTGTTTCCCTGCTTGGATGACAACAGGATGCATTCATACACTTCTGCCCCCTGTGCCCTACAGTAAGCCATATTAATTAATGAATGAAGTATTTTGCTATTTTAAAGGGGTTTGACTTTGAAATCTTGGCACAAAATTGGTGATTTCTTTCCTAAAATATGTTAAGAAATAATGAGGTATTAGAAAAATGAAAAAGTCCAGAAGTCTCCAAAATAATAAATTGTTATGTAACATTTTGAAATGTAAAAATAAAGAGACATTATTTCCACATGCTAGAGCCAAGAAAGGTGAGAAATAAATCTCTGAAGACCTTAGTTTTCATTGTCAAAAGTTTTATTCACGCTCAAGAACTAAAAGAGGAAATTACCAATTCCTCTCAACTTTCAACTATGTGTTGGCAGTTTATCTAAACTATGGATTATTTTATGCTACAAACAGAATGAAAATGTAGCTCACTCTTTACTGAGCCTATCTGAGTTTATGGACTGATCTTCAGTGCAACACTGTCCTCTGTGAGCACAGGAATATAATTTGCACAGCAAGCTCAAGAAACCTTTGCTTTTTTCACATTGTTTAAACTATGGAATCTTTTAGTTTGGACCTGTTTCACAAAAAGGCATAAAACTGACTCGGTAAGATCTGACTCACTGTGGGCCTTGTCAGCTACTGCAGAACCAGTGATTAGTCAAAGCAGCAAGCAGTCCAGGGTATAAAGCCTAGTCAGTTGCGTCTTTGCATCACATTTCTCAGCACTTAAGCTAGCGTGATCATTTATACACATGAAGAGAATCCTCACACTTAAGCAGAGTGGTACAGACAATCCCACAAGACTCAGTAATAACTGCCTGAAGTTCAGGTAGACCCATTAGGTCAGTTCCACATATGCCAGCATTAGCCCTTTTCCATGTTTGCACCACACTGCCCAGTACTCATATTCTATCATCCCAAAAAACAATTCACAGAAAAACAACAGGTTTGTGTTTTTTCTTTTTTTTTTTTTTTTTTTTTAATTGTGAGGTTTTCTAAAGATTTTCCCAACTTCAGTAGGAAGAAAAAAAAAAAATCCCTTAACTTCTATCTTAGTATACTCAAATATGTTCAAATATTAACACAGTTGAAACTGTGCCAACCAACAATCTGCTTTTTCATCAGCTGAGTTCATTACAGTGAGGGCAGAGTGCAGGCAGAATGAATACTAGTCTGTTTGGAAGAGGCTATTTAGATATACTGTTTTCTGGACAAGAGTGGATAAGCCCATGTCCTGGGTTCAGCAGTAGCTGTCATTTTTCTCCTTCTTAGTAGCTGGTGCAGTGCTGTGTTTCTGACTTTCAGTC